>CABEEJ010000143.1:349044-386513 GCA_901482245.1 Timema douglasi
CCCCCCCTTCTTCTCCCTCCTTCTCCTCCCTCCCGCCCCACCTTACTTAAGTGTTTTTCCATGCCACTTTTGGTAGAAAGGATCATTTAGAAACTACTTTTTGTTTGTTTTTTGCTGTCAACATTTTACTACAACTTTTACTATATTATTAGTGTATTTTTTTATCGCCACGTCTTACAAACTGTTTTGGCTATACACATACCTGATAATTACGCTAACGAGCTAAGGATAAGGAAGGAACCGTTTTAGAGGTAATAAACCAACATTTGCGAGGAAGGAGAGTGGGAAACTATGAAAGATATAAAAACCTCAGTAGACCCGACCGGGATTCAAACCCCGATTTTCCCACCAACAGGAGGCCAGTATATCATTAGAGTAACGGTTTAGACCACTCACCCATTGAAATAAGTATTATTAGTGTTGTTTTATATGATTTTTTCTAGCACCGCGTCTCACTACCCGTTCGGATTATACGCTTATATATTAATACACTATCGGTTTTTGGGATTAGATAGGTTAAAATTAGATGAAGCATACCTGCATTTTCGTGAAGAGAGAGTGTAAATTAATTTCGAAAAAAAAACAAGCCTCAGTACATCCGACCGAGATTCGAACCTTGATCTCCCTGTCATCGGCAGTCTAGTCTACTGCGAGAGTAGCGTGTTAGACAACACGTCCACCGAAGTGGGCTATATTCGAGATATTGATTTTTGTCATCCATAAAAAGTGATAGCTCTAGATTAGGCCTACATGAGTTGGTTTATTAGTATATTAATGTAATTTTTGTAACATTTATAACTATCCGATATTTAAAAAATCCTACTTTATCAATGCATACTTGAATTTGATAATTAGGTGACCTGGCGGTCTAGGGTTAAGGTGTCAGACTTCTATGCTGGCGGCCGGGGTTCAATCCTCGGTCCCGGCAAACATTTATCTGATTGCCAAACCCTTCCTTTACCTCTGACAAGACATCTTGTGAATGTGGGGAATGCCAGGCCTCCAGCGTGGTTCGGATTCCACGTTAAACTGTAGGTCTTCCATTTCATCTCACAATCACCCTACCATTACACATTAGACGTAAGTGCGTATAACCCGAACGGGTAGTAAGACGCGGTGCTATTAATAATAATTTGATAATTAAAAAAAGAAGAAGATCGAATCAAAATATTTGTTACGCCTCAAACATTGTATAAAAATATAAATTTTTTTTATTCATAGTAATTGTATGTGAATATGCACTGTTTCTGAGCTTTACAGACAAAATATGTTAAGTCCTAACTTGATAAATTAAAAGGCTAGACTGTTTATTTATCTCAACCAACCCAAACATTTTGGTTTTAACGTCCGTTTCAAACGGATTTACTGAGGCGTTAAGTATAGCTTGAAAGTCATTTCAACAAAATATGTAATCATGAGAACGTTAGTTCATTCCTTTTTTCACTGTTCATTGAATCCAACTATCAAATTTCAAATTATTCAAATGTTTGATTACACTTCAATTATTCAGTATATCAATCACCGCGGGTGAAAGTCTAGGAGAGATGACGAGATTTCCACGCATCTGGAAAACACGGCAGATTATTTTCGTCAAGAGAAAAAACACATTGAGCACCGGGGATTTCGCAAAAATTTAGTAAACACACTCAGGATAGCCACTGATCAGGAAATTTAGGAAAACCGAGAATTATGCTTGAATTTTGTGAATCGGGAAAGAAAATCCCGGGAATAATGCTTTAATTTTTTCGTCTGTCGGGAATTTTAAAGGGAAGACCACTCTAAATAACTTCTAAACGGGCATACAGACTTTAGCGTAGGATTAAGTTGCCTCGGTCAGCGAGAAAGTATCAATCGCTGTCAGGCCCACGGCTTAAAATAGAATGGTCGCTCTCGTTTTCAGGAATTACTTCTCTATTCTAACCTTATACTCCGTTTCTTCCTTAATCTACAACCATTCTTTGCCATGTCAATAAGTTAAAATGAGAGGAAAGAAAACCACGAAACTTCTTATTTCAAGGTAAAGAAGAAAGCTCGCTGATAGGATAGTTCTCAAATATCTTAACGTTTTGTATTGTGAGCCTCTCAAAAAAATATTTTATGTGTTAGAAGAAGGCTAGACCTAGATCCCCTTTTAATCAAGTCTAATCTAATAGCTCCACAAATTTGCTTAAAAAATGTTTGAAAATGAGCTAATGTCACATGTTCACACAGGATGTTAAGGAAAAAAGACAGCTTTTGGAATATTTCGACTTTATTTTGGCATGCAGCTTATTTTGAAATTATGCATTGTAGAATTAAATATTACGTCAGAGATGAACGTCTGCATGGCAGTGATTTTACATTTTTTATTTAAATACTTTTTTTTTACCTAAATAAATCAACCATTTCTAAGGTATAAAAAACATAGGGTTTAATTTTATTCACATGGTGACATTAAAAGCTGTTAAATATCTGTCAAAGGTGTCCTGGAATTTAATAACAACTCTTTCTGTTCATTTATAAAGTTTCTCATTTAATACCGCTAAGCTCATGATAGATATTCAACAACTGTTGATATCACCAGGGAAATAAAATTAGACTTAATGTTTCTACTGCCAACACCGCCCCCTTCCCTTGTCATTTACACAATATGTATTAGCTTTGTATACATACTCGCTTTGCTCGTTGGGGGCTCCGCCCCCAAACCCCCAGTGAGTTTTCTTTACAAGTGGATGTAAACTAATGTAATTCCAGAGCCGTGTTTTGATAGGTCTTACCGTTTAGCCACCAGAGACCTCCAAAGTAAGGTTCGCACTGACCTTAAAGTTGCTCCGGTATTTTAATATATATTTTTTTTCAGGAGTTAAAAGTTGATTTTGTTAATTTTTTGGAATTTTCCTTTCAGTTACAGGTTATAAGTTATAAGTTTGCCAAATTTCAAGTTTCTAGCTCATCTGGGAGTGGGTAAACATTAATGTCGGTTGAGGGAGTCAGCCATGTGGCTTTATAGTAGTATAGCATGCAACTAGTGAATAGGCTTAGATCCGAAAGTTGCAATTTGGGTCTTTGCACGAAGTATATTTCCTGTCGTTTTGATATATTTTTCAAAGCAGGGTGTAGCGTGATTTGTGTCTTTATCATCGCCAAGTTATTACGGATTTTTTTTGGAGGGGGAGGGAGGGATGTTTATGATTTTTATCATAAAGATGATTTGCTCCATAGGCCATAATTATATCTACAACTCTAGTCTCGTGGTCGTGATGTGCTGAATACCTCCAGCAAAAAAAAAGAAGTTTTAAGTATTTTGGGGGTAACTAAAACACATAAGTTGACCTTGGTGATCTAGTGGTAAAGTTCTCGCCTCACTACCCGCTGTTCATGGGTTCATACCCAGTCGGTTTCGATAGATTTTCCAAAAATAATAAAAATCTATAGCACAACTTACTTTGGAGGGTAAGTAAAGCCGTCTGCCCCATGTCGATTGTGGCAGGTAAAATAACCCTAGAAGGTGTGTGAAAATACCGTTCCCGCCAAAATTATTGGTAGGCTCTTTCGTTCTTGTTCATAGAAATTATCATGCACTGATATTATCAGTCGGTTCAGAAAGGGCATAAATAATTAAATAATTTTATATTTAAGTACCTCAAATAATTAATATAAAATAAAAATACAACAATTAGATAATCAGTAACAATTCAATTTCAGCTTTGTACACTATTGGAAAGTTGAATAAACATTCTAGACGGACAATTTAAGTTTTTTTTGTTTGTTTTTTTAGCACTGCACCCTACTTCCTGTTCGGGTTGTACACTAATGGTTTTTTTTAGGGATTAGGAAACCTATATTTAGAGGAAGTTTACCCGAATTTGCCTAGAGGGAGAGTGGAAAACCATTTTGAAACAACTACCCTCAGTACAGCCGGTCAAGATTCGAACTTCAATATTCCCTTCATCGGCAGTCAAATCTACTGCGAGAGTAGCGCGTTAGACCATTCGACCACCAAAGCATTTATAAAGATGATTCTCTCTTTAGATAAGCTCTAGGTACCTCTGCTCCCAATCAAGTACCATCACCTTTAGTGGGTCGCAAGTCACTACATCGGAAAATGTTAATCTTTAGATGACCTTTCTAATCTTTATCAGCCCTGGTTCTTAATAATCTACCGTCCTATTTGATTGCGTCATCACTAATTGTTGAAGTCTGCGCTGCAAATATTTTCTCCTCAAATCACAAGGTTGGTCCGACAGCTGCCCCTACACTAAACTACTCAAGCAAGAGGGACATATGTCACAAATATATTTTATTTAGTAAAAAGTTTGATTTATTCGTTGAAGTGAGATAAAAAATAAATAAAATCTGTCCTCAATAGTAATTTCATATACTTATGTTTTGTATTACTAATAATATGTTTTAGACAATTCGTTATTTGACCTACTTATTCGGTGTTTAAATGGTTCTGATTGGTTCATATAATGATGTTTAGGTTGAGACACTCTTCCTCAGAACGTTCATGGTCTTGGCAACAAGATGATAACAAACTGAAACATACCTCTATCACTCCCATTGGAGGGATTCAGTTGGCCAATCACAGAGAAGAGTGTGCTTTCTTCTTTACCTTTATTAAAGTTTTGTTTGAAGGGTGGTGTAGTTCTATTATTTTGATCGTTCATTTTACCGGGTTGGCGGTTTTATTTTCATTTAAACTGAACTAACGCGACATATTATATGGTATCAAAATATGTGGTTTTAAAATAACATAAGTTTGTGTCTTTAGTGCGTGCATCTCAGCTAAGTCTTGTGAACATTTTTTATTCGTTTGTAACATTATAGAAAACCATGCCTCCATAGTTGATGAACCAGTAAGTAAGTTACATAAATTATGTATCCTCTTTTGTCTTAAGTTCTGTGTTGCACATCAGATTTAATTAGAAATTATTTTTAATTAGTTATTTTCACGTGCCAGTAAGGAATATGAATTATTAAATATAAGAGAGTAGGATCAGGACTGTGTATTTCAAATAAATAAGATTCCGGCCGGTGTGAATTTAAAAGTACATATTATTAATATAAATTTAAATAATGAACTCAAGAGCTCTTATATTGTTGACAAAAGTTTTGTATATTCTTCCACATGCCATGAAAATATCGAATGGAACAATAGGGCCCACTTTACGGTGACCTGGTGGTCTAGGGGTAAGGTGTCAGACTTCTGTGCTGGGGGTCCGGGGTTCAATCTTCGGTCCCAGTACAGATTTATCTGATTACCAAACCCTTCCTTCACCTCTGACAAGATGTGAATTAATCACAACTTGTGAATGTGGGTAATGCCAGGCTTCCACCGTGGTTCGGATTCCACGTTAAACTGTAGGTCCTCCATTCCATCTCACAACCACCCTACACATTACACATTAGCGTAAGTGCGTATGCCCCAAACGGGTAGTAAGACTCGGTGCTAATAATAATAATAATAATAATAATAATTATAATTATTATTATTATTATAGTAGGGCCTACTCTTTATTCACACGCATTCTTTGTACCAGAATTCGTTAGCCTTTCAATTCAAATTTCAAACTAATAACTCATCATTGAATTTATTCACAACAAAGGGATCATAATTAGCAATCAATCGGTTTTCTTCTAAATTAATTCTGTAAGGACCAGCTTCGGTGACCGCGTGGTGTAAGGTGCTACTCGCACAGTAGTCTGACCTGCCAATAAGGAGAAGACGAGGTTCGAATCTCGTTCAGGTGTTCTGAGTTTTTCAAAATGGTTTTACTCTCTCCCTCCCCACAAATGCGGGTATACTTCCTCTAAATATATCCTTCCTAATCCCTAAGACCATTATTGTAGTTAGTATTTAGGCGCATAACCCGAAAGGTTAGTATGATGCGGAGATAAAAAATTACTATAAGGGAATTTTGGTAGTCTAAACTTTTATGAAATACAAGCTTTTTTTATTGCCAACATTGATATTATTTTACATTATTATTATTAGTGTTGTTTATAAGTGCATAAAATGCCCTAATTTATGATTAGTAATGAGTTGGCGTATTTTTTTTTAGGTTAATGTAAACAAAAAATAATTGTACATATTATGAAATCTAGTAAGATTTATATCTTATAAAGATTAAACAATGAAATAAACGTCGATTACAAACATGAACTATTGTATTTATAATATACGCCGCGTGAACTAAAACTAATTAAATTTTTTCACTAAATTTATAACTTAATCTTTTTACAAGTGCGAACTATGGTCAATTTTATTGATTTAAATATTAATTAACGAAAACAACATTCCAATAAATAAAAGTCTTCCCGATTCTAGAAAATTGATTAATTTAATAAAATTATTCAAAGGATATTTGTAAAAGATTTATTGTTGGCTATTATAACGGCCATTTTGTGACCAGAGGGGAATATTTAAATATAAATAAAAAATCAACAATGCAATCACATTTATTTATTTATAACATCTTGTTTGTTTGGTATTCATATTTTTGCCGTTTTCTTCTATTTGTTCCATGCCGTTTAGGTAAAAATAGGTAAAAATTGAGTTATTTTTAACCAAAGGTAAATATTTTATTCACCGATATACAAACAAATCAGGGTTTCCATTGTGATGTAAACAAATAATTATTATTGTACAGATGAGCTACCGAGTACGCAACAGAAAATCTAGAAACTTAATAGAAAAATCGGATTTTCATTGGAGTATTTTGTTTTTACCGACATCCTAGGCCCTTAACCTTCAAAATAAATATTCGTTTTTTTAAATTGACTAAGCCGTTTTCTCATTATTAAAATTACCAGAATTAGGCTTAACAAATTAGGTTATATAACTTAGGTAGATATATTGATATTATCTATATAAATTGACAGCCATAGATCACATGACTTGGCCTATGAATACTTCGCAGATCTTAGATGCGTGGATATGAACATGTAGGGAGTGAAATTCTCTATTAGACCCAATATCAACGCTGAGGGAACTGCAGTTCATATGGAGAAAAGTTTTATATTCGCCATCTCTCGGTTAACTGTTGCCAAATCTCCTCGCTTTCAGTTACGCCGCAAAGTGGTGTGCTGGGGTAAAAAAAAAAAAAGGAGCTACTGGCAACCTCGACTAACCAGTGTTGCGAAACTTATCTTGTATTTGAGGCGAGATTGCCCATACAAGAACAAGAAAATGACAACGCTGTTTCCAAATTTAGTAACTATGCAGTTCCCTTAATGATGTTTTTTTTTCTTCTTCTCTATCTTTACTTATTTTTCTTTTATTCTTGATTACAGTTTGAAAACATCTTGAAGTGCTTTTTGTTATTAAAATTATGTAAACACTAAAATTAAACTAATATTTTGTTTATGCGTATATTACTGCAAGCCTGATAGATATATAAAGGTATCGCAGAAAAGCGAGCCGATCAGATGTGTCTCGGGGGCCACGTGCCGTGGGTTTGTGAGCCCTGGTCTAAGGCATCATTCTCATGTTAGATTGGCCTACTAATGATGGAGAGATCGGGGTTAAAATCCCGGTCAGTTCTAATGAGGGTGGTTTTTCCTCAATGTTTTCTCACTTTCCCTCCATGAAAATGCGGCTAGATTACCTCTAAAGTGATTCCTTCCTCATCTTTATCTCATTAGAGTAATTATTAAATAGTGTATACGGTTAATATGAAGAGATAATAAAACGCTGTGATGAAAATAGCTTTCCCTGTGCATAGATGGACTGTCAACTGTCCCTTTGTATATATACTGCCAATTGTCCCTGTATATAGACATATTGCCAACTGTCCCTGGGTACAAACAGGTTGTATACTGTCCCTGTGTACAGACAGGCTGCCAACTGTCCCTGTGTACAGACAGGCTGCATACTGTCCCTGTGTACAGACAGGCTGCCAACTGTCCCTGTGTACAGACAGGCTGCATACTGTCCCTGTGTACAGACAGGCTGCATACTGTCCCTGTGTACAGACAGGCTGCATACTGTCCCTGTGTACATACAGGCTGCCAACTGTCCCTGTGTACAGACATGCTGCATACTGTCCCTGTGTACAGACATGCTGCATACTGTCCCTGTGTACAGACATGCTGCATACTGTCCCTGTGTACAGAGATGCTGCATACTGTCCCTGTGTACAGACATGCTGCCAACTGTCCCTGTGTACAGACAGGCTGCATACTGTCCCTGTGTACATACAGGCTGCCAACTGTCCTTGTGTACAGACAGGCTGCCAACTGTCCATGTGTACAGACAGGCTGCATACTGTCCCTGTGTACAGACAGGCTGCATACTGTCCCTGTGTACAGACAGGCTGCATACTGTCCCTGTGTACAGACAGGCTGCATACTGTCCCTGTGTACAGACAGGCTGCCAACTGTCCCTGTGTACATACAGGCTGCCAACTGTCCCTGTGTACAGACAGGCTGCCAACTGTCCCTGTGTACAGACAGGCTGCATACTGTCCCTGTGTACATACAGGCTGCCCACTGTCCCTGTGTACATACAGGCTGTATACTGTCTCTGTGTACATATAGGCTGTATACTGTCTCTGTGTACATACAGGCTGTATACTGTCCCTGTGTACAGACAGACTGCAAAAGGTTCACAGGTCAACAACTTAGTCCTGCACCTCTGCTGAGTTTAAATTTAGCTCGACTCCCCCCACCCTCCTTCCACGGCCTGAGGGACAACCTCTGTCTCTCTGTCGCACAGTTTGCTTGCGTCACCTAGGGATAAGGAAGGACCCGGGATTAGACCTCTCAAGTTGCCGGTTTTTGAAGGGTTTCCGGCCAAAAACAACTTAGAGAAATATCGTGCGAGGGATGGTAACCCTAACGCAGAGAACATCCAAGTGGATCTCTCGTGGTTCACTGGCTGGCGAGGATTATTGGTAGGTCAAGGCAGTGGCGGTTCATGGATGGTTGCTAGGGGGGTCACTAGGTCCACGGGACTGTACTTGACATAAGTCCTAGTCAGATTATGCATAAAACATATTTGCTGTATAGGGACCTAAAGTTACTTAAACTAAGGAAACAAAATGATTAGGTTGAATTTAAATTAAGTGCATCACCATTCTCTTGAATAGAGTATTCGAAACTACATTTAAAAGATAGACTAATCACAATACAACCGACAGAGATTCAAACCCTTGACCTTTTTGTCAGTCAGGAGTGATAACCACGAAGTCCGCCCTAGTGATAATTTACGAGATTACAATTTACTGTGGAAAGTATTAGTTATTATTATTAAATGTCTTCCTATAAATAAAATCACTAGCAAAGTAAAATTTTGAATTATAGCTTTTGATTAAAAAGTAAATTCGTTTTCAAATAATACCTTCACTACTAGTCACATGATTTATGGCGCGAGGCTCACATTATACAATTTCGGGTGATGGGGTGGTTTGTTAACATGTTAGTTATTACTCATCACCATGATTTCTCCATCCCCTATCCGCGTTAATTCTGGTACGATTTCCTTTGATCCACCCTTCTCTCTCCTAACCCTTGTATTAATTCGTCAATAGCCATGTTTTTAAATACACCGATTAAAAAAATTGCTCAAATAATGACTTTGTAAAATGATTTTTATCAAAATTAAGTTCGACATTTTATCTAGGTCGATAGCGTGTGTCTACTGAGCTAAGGGTCCCGGGTTTGCTTGCCGGAATGCTCTAAAAAGGTATTATTGGTGGAATGTCTTTTCACATTGCTAAATTAACCGCTGGGGGCCAGGTGTTGTGTCTGTTTTAGATTTAGGTTAGTTTATAAGTCGCGTGCTGATATTTCCAGTCGGTTAAGAAAGTGCGCATTAAATACCTCAAATATAAAAAACAACTTTCCGATTAAACCTTTTCAAAAAGAAGTAGGCCTATATTTAAAATTATAAAAAAAAAGCTAGCTATTGAATATTTGATGATTGCTTGAATAAAATGAAACTTTTTCTAGATAATTATCATATATATTAATAAAATAAAGGAAAATATTTTTAAGTTTACTCTTAGTTAAAAAAAATTCAAGTTAATTGTTTTTCCACCGCATATTACGCATGTGAGGTTTCAATTAAATAGAAAAAGGTTAATTTTAAAATAAAATAAAATCACCGGCTGGAATAAAAACTGCAATATATCAATGGACGTAGTTTTACTTTGCGAATTTCTACTCCAGTAAACTCTTGTTTCCAATATTAGTGAAAATTACACTAATTTGTGTGATAGTTACTAAAATATGTATTTACAGAAAGTAAGGTACTAGTTAAAAAAAACTTGGCCCATATTTATTCATAGATTTAAAAAATAAAGATCACTAAATAAATACTTTAAAAATCAAAAATTTTCAACTACAACCCGCATCACTGGACAGAATGGTCTAAGCCCTATGGCGACACTTTCGCCATTTACTTTATTTATGGTAATGAGGAGATCAGGGTTCGAATCCCTACCGTTTGTCGGGAGGATGGATTTTCCCACTCCCCACTCTTTAACCACGCAAATTTAGGTACATTTCCTATAAATTACAACTTACTCATATCTACCCTATGTATAAAATACGAATGTGTAGTAAGCCGCGGTGCACACACACACAAAATACAGCTATTTATTACCATATTTTTTTATTATTTTATTTTACTCTTTGATATTCATTTGAAAGACATTTTTATTTCATGACTATTTTGATGAATGATATTCTTTTTGTTTAGCCCTGCGTCTTACTACCCATTCGGGCTATACGTCTATATACTAATTACGATAATGTGTCATTTGCGTGGAGGGATAGTGGAAAACCATTCAGGGAAAAACCACCCTCAGTACACCCGACCAGTATCGAACCCCGATATCCCTGTCATCGGCAGTCCAGTCCATTGCAAGAGTAACGCCTTAGACCATGCGGCCACTGGAGAGGGTGTTAGAATTATTATTTTAGGATACTCTTTAATATTTTGAAATCCATTTAAATTATTTATTTTCAGCCTTTGTATTTTAATTTTTTTTTATTTGCATGCTAATTTAGCCTATTTTTTGTGTTGTTTTGATATTTATTTGAATCCTCTCTCTAATATGTTTGTGAGATGTCTTACCTCCATGTTATTATAATGCACTTATTCGGTGATTGTACGTGTTTTGAATATTCATTTGGACGACTCTATATTTTGAACCAGAAAATATTGAGAATTATAAATAATGCATATTTTTTGTAACCACCTCTGGCTAGGTTATATCAGTGTGTTGTCTACTTTCTTTTGTCTAAGACTGTACACGATTGCTGACGTATGCACATCCAATCAGTATTCAAAGTTGTCGTCGACCAGGGGCACAACTGTCACAAATCGATTCTATCTGCCGGCTGTATCAATATTTCTCTATGGGGAGTAAGGGAAGGGACACCTTTCGGATAACCTGAGATACACTAAAAATAGAAAAAGTTCTTGAAGGTAGAAAACTATACCTCTATCGTCAATAAAGTATGCGCCACCAAGTATTACCATTTAGACCCGCATCTGTGGACATGTGGGCTGAAAATCAGGCTCGTCTGGTCTGGTTTGTCATTAAAGAGTGGTTTGGGGTTTGTACCCCGGTCGGGTTTACTGAGGGTGTCTTTACCCTAAACTAGCTCTCAATCTCTCTCCACGCAAATGCTGGTACTTTATTCAAAATTTGATCTTACTCATACCTACACCATTATCATAGTCAATCTGCATATGACCTAGACGGGTAATAAAACGCGGATGAAAAAAAATAAGAAAATACCAAATCAAGGTGGGTAAAAACGGGGAAAACCTTGGAAAAGTCTGATGAATTTATTGATTTCAGGGAAATATCAAGAAATTGAATAAAATTACAGAAAAAGTAGAGAATCTAAATAGCTAGCAATTAATTTCGCACTTAAACACTAAAACAATCGTGAGATATTTTACTTCTCTTAAGTCAACAAAATGTATTTTCTAGAAATGTCTTCTAGCATAAGACGTGTGTTATACAACGTGTTTCTTATGCCATATTTATATATTGTCACAAATAATACCTAAAAACATTTAGTACTTTAAAAATAACTTATAAAAATGTCGATGTCAAGTAGCTGTTAGCATTAAAAAAAGTGATATATGTAGAAAAATGGAATAATTGTCCTTCTGAGAGGAAAACTGAAAAAAAGGTTTATTAGATTGGGAGTGTAAAGGACTTAAAATAGTGTTTTTTAGTGGTTTTTGATCAAAATAAATCAAATATTTCTCCAGTAGAAACATAGAGTTTAATCTTTTTCACATTCATCAGTTGTTGAATATCTGTCAAGGGTGTCCTGGAGTTTAATAACTAATTTTTCTGTTCATTTAATAAGTTTGTCGACTAATGTCACTATGTTCATGACAGATATTAACCAACTGTTGATGTCAGCGCGTGAAAAAAAAAATAAACTCTGGGTTTCCATTGGAGAAACATTTGATTTATTTTGACCAAAAAAATGTATTGCTCTAAAATCTGCAAAAACACTGAACTTTTTTTTTGTCAATAGACATTGGAAAATTTTATCTGAAAAAACTGGAAAATTCAGGGAATTTTATAGATGAAGTGTTGTAGCCGTCCTGTAAATAGGTAAGAATAGGGTGAATTTTAAGTAAAAGCACCAACAATCCCCATGAGAGAGGCATAGAAATAACATTTGGAATACATCACACCCAATACACCTAGTCGGGACTTACTCCAATCTTTCGACTCAAGTCAGGCACACTTTCCATGCGGTACTGTATTTGTGTTATTTTTGAGGTTCTTTGTAGTTTTAGGCACTAGAAAAACTGGGCAATTTCTACCTAAGTTCTTCTGTTTGCATTTAATTTCGTCAAAATTATCCCTTATGATGAATATCTATTTGAAATCCCCCGGCCAGGATTTTAACATGATACTCTTGGTGCATCTCGGTCAGGGTTTAATACGTTTCGTCAGAACAGTAAAGCCTACTATTTATAACAATTTAAGTTTATTTTAAATTAGAATTTTCTGATCTCTGCTCCACAAATAAATCCCTTCTCACCCTCTAAAAGAAGAAAGGTTGTGGTTCTATATTTTGTGGATGCTGACGCTTGAATTCGGTGAGCGTCGCTTTCAAATCTTGTTTGCGTCAGTGGGTGAGTGCTTGTCTCTGTAGGGGGGAGGGATGTATCGATCTTACCTGAATGGACCTTCTCATTTCTCTCGCACCCTCCTCCTAACCTGCACAAACCTCTGGTCACTAATTTCCTTAACAGTCTAAACAGAAAATAGACAAAGCGTGGTCAACAACTCGTGGCTCTTGAGCCAGCGTCATGTACCTTACCAAGTGCGTTTCCTGCACAGGAGTGTAGATTAATCCTTAAGTCTTCACTTCTCTTAGTTTAAATAGCCATCTTGACTCTTCACTTTATTTACTGAAGATTTGAGTTATTCCAATCCTCTACGTCCTGGAGAATTGTGTCATCCTAAACCATCACTTCATGAAACTATTGAGTTATCCCAATCCTCCACGTCCTGGAGAATTGTGTCATTCTAAATCGTCACTTTATGAAACTATTGATCTAACATTATACTCCACTTCATATACGGAAGTGTTGATTAATTTTAATCGTTCAATTCTTGCTCTATAATTTTGAGCTATCCTGATCTTTCACTTATTATACTGGAGTGTTGAGTCATATTGATAATTCATTTGCTGTACTAGAACGTTGAACCATCCTAATCTTTCATTTCTTGTACCAGTTATTGTTGGGCCATCCTGGTCCGTCACTTCTTGTACTAGTGTTAAGCCATCCTGATCTTTCACTTCTTGTACTAGTTAGTGTTGAGAAATTCTGACCTTTCACTGGAGCGTTGAGTAATCTTTATAATTCATTTATTGTACTAGTATTGAGCCATCCTAATCCTTCACTTCTTGTACTAGTGTTGACTCATTCTGATCCTTCACTTCTTGCACGTGGGTTGAGTTTTGATAAGTATTGAGTGTTGACCTTCCCTCGACTTCAACAACAAACGAAAAAGGGAATTTATTTGTAGCTTGAGGTTCTAATCCCGACAGGGCATTCTGGAGATGTTATTTTCCTAAATGCTTTCTTCCACTTTCTTCACGAGAATGGTGGCATATTTCCTCTATAACCCTACCTTTCTCATCTCCCTAAATGAAGCTCTGTAGATTGCCCGGCTGAGATGAGACGTTTGTAAAAATAAATGTATATAAATTTATTGAGATAAGTTTTGACAGTATTTTGTTTATCTTTGTGTAAGCCCGCTGGTTTCGAACTGTGATCCTCGGGACATTGAACGTTTGTCTCCAGGCGTTTTATCGGATTATTCTCCTTCCATCCTCTTCTCATGCGCAAGCCGCTTTTCTTTTGTTAAGATGTTTATTACCCTATATTTCCTTGGCACGCGTAGACGATTTAAAAAAATGTGTCCCTTTTTATTTTTTTATTTGGCTAGTGCAACTTTTAGGCACAACCTGAGATCTAACACACTAACCGTAATGCATACAATAATCTGGAAGGATAATTTTGTTCTATGTGGCCGCTTTTTACGTTCTTGTGTGAAGAGAAGGTATTGTAATCGTGAACATTTTTTTGGATCTTTAGATTATGATGAATCTTTACGTGTTGTGTGTCCCCAAACTTAAAAAAAAAGTGGGTCCTACTTATTATATCCGTCCCCATGTTTGTCCGTATTTTTTGTCTCTCCCTGGCCCGAATCCGAAACGTTTTGATGGATTTTGAAAACCCTAAATACCTCAAAAATGACTAATGATTATGTTTAAAAATGTATGTTGGGGAAGTTTTTTGACAAGAAAATAAAACCAAAAACTGGTTTTTTTTTCGGGAAAATATTTGTTAAAGATTGGCATACCGATGACGTTTTTGTTCCATAGTTTGAAATATTTTTAAAATGGCTCTAGCGATTTAGTTCAAAATAGTTAGGCCTATGTGTTGGATTTTTAAAATATACATAATTTTATATAGGCTATTCGTGTTTCTTTTAAATATCATTTTATAGTCTGTTGTTTTCTGATTACTGATTTTTGAAACGTTTGAATTTTTTTAAATAATATCTAAGGTGTGTTTACTCAAAATTGGTATATTTGGTTTATTTTACATAATAAATAACATCCATGTTTATTTTTCTAAAATATTTTAATTCAAAGGTTTAACTTAAGATAACTTTTAGAAAATGGCTTTAACGAGTTAGTTCAATATGAATATATGTGTATTGTTAATAGTGATAAAAAATAATGTTTCCGCCTAATTTTCACAAATTAAAAATAGTTTGAGGACATCTAAGCAATTTAAATTTTTTTTTTGAACAGTTGTGTTTAAAATCTGTAAATGAAGTTTTTTTTTTGTGATTAACAAGTTTGTGTGTTTGTTTTTCTGAGAAAATTTTGTTCCAAGTTTTAATACACTAAATCAGAATATTTGTGCGTTGTGTCATAACATTTATATATTATTAAGAGTAGATCAATAAATAACATATAAATTTTATGTAAACGCATTTTTGTGAAGAAAAGCTTTTAAGATTTATAATAACAAATTTTTATGGAGTTTAAAATTGAACATTTTATATAGTTAAAATCTATAATATTTATAGGTGACCTGGCGGTCTAAGAGTGAGGTGTCAGACTTCTGTTATGGCGGCCAGGGTTCAATCCTCGGTCCCGGCACAGATTTATCTGATTACCAAACCCTTCCTTCACCTCTGACAAGACATCTTGTGGATGTGTGGAATACCAGGCCTCCACCGTGGTTCGGATTCCATGTTAAACTGTAGGTCCTCTGTTTCGTCTCACAATCACCCTACCACTACACATTAGCGTAAGTGCGGATAACCCGAACGGGTAGTAAGACGCGGTGCTAATAATAATAATAATAATAATAATAATAATATAATAATAATATAATATCTATAAATAAATGGTATGGTTTACCGCACAAAATGTTTCCATTAAATTTAGGGTTGAATATCTTAGTTCAGTTTAGTGAAATCACTTGTTTGTAACTTGAGTAAAAAGGTCAAATGGGACACATGTTTTTTCCTCTCTTGTCCACCGCTAAAGTGGGTCCCACATGTTACGATAAACCATGTCTACGTGTGTGTGTGTGTTGTAACTCGAACGCATAGTGTTGAAAGTATTATATATAGGCTACAGTCAAAGCGGATAGTGAGACGCCGTGCAAAACAAAATCCATACATATTATAAATAATGATACTCCTGTACTTTTAAAGAACAGAACCTATTTTGTAAATAATAATTTCCTCTTTTATGCTAACCCTGCCACTCGCTTGTCCTCGTACAGCTCTCACGGGAATGCAACCCATCTCGGCGCGTCTCTTCTAATTAAAAAGAGGATAAGGAGGTGAGGGGGGTGCAATTTGGTTTAGAATAGGTGATGAGGGATTTATCGCGGACCCCGACACAAGCTAGATATACGACACGCACACTGGGCCCAATACTTCCTCTTGTGCACTATACCTGTATAGATAGCTGTGTAGACCACGGTGGTGAAACACTCGTTCGACTCCTAGGGATGAGGGGGGAAAGGTGGGGGTGGGGGGTAAGGGGTGGTATATTGACTAACGCCCATTGGGACTCATCTATTGCGAGTGGGCACCGGTAGGATTTGTGGTCGCTGACCGCTATGCCGCACTGGGTATGGATAAAACAACCACAGGATCGTGCATGTACGCTGGATTATTGCTAAACTACATACCATCTCGGGCGCTAGCGGTCACGTGGTCTAAAGAGGACCGTATCACATGTCCTTCACAATAAATGATTTATGTGTACAAACGAGTCACGAGTCCTTACTACGTAATAGGTTCATAGGTGTTTTGATTAACATTTTACCCCCACCCCACCCTCCCCACTTTATTGGTCGAATGGTCTAAGGAACGAGTAGGCAATCTTTTTTTTATAACACAGCTGTATGGGGGATTAAAAAATAGTGGGCCAGCTCACAAAAAAATTTCTAGCAAAAATTTTCAACTTTATATTTTTCATAAAGTAATTAATTACTAGTCTATTTTTATGAACACAAATGTATGTTTACTAACTTCTTAGCGGGACTGATAATATTAGTCAGCCAGTCCATATCCCCACCCCCGCTGGCCCTAAGCTGCCGACCACCTGCTGGTTTAAGACGTCACTATAGCTATATATTGGCCTGCAGACGACGGTGAGATCAGGGTTCGATACCGATCATGTGTACTGAGGGTGGTATTCCTAAATGGTTTTCCACTCGCCCTACACGCAATTGCCGATACATTTCTTTTAAGTTCAGCCTTCTTAATCCTTAACACATTGGCGTAATTAGTACATATGCATGTAATACGTACGGGTAGTAAGACTCGGTGCAGAAAAAAAATCAAATATTTTGTCAGTGGGAACATTTATTTTAATTTTATAAAAATAATATTCTCAATTTTTTTTTTCGATATCTTTGTCATGGGCATTGCGTAATTTGACCAGAGCTTGTTATTTTTACTAAAAAAAGTTTCTGTTCAAGAATTTTTATATTACGTATGTGAGGAAAGTTCATATTTATTCATTCATTCATTCATTCATTCATATACCAAAGCAATATTTAATTTATATAAGCAAAAGAAAAAGTTTTTGTCATAAAAAAACCCTGCAGAAAATATGAATAGGAATTCTCGTTCCTTCACACCCCACCTTAAGTTCTATACCTTAGCTCAACCGTGGTTCGGATCCCACGTTAAACTGTAGCTCCTTCATTTCATTTCACAATCAACCTACCATTACACATTAGCGTAAGTGCTTATAACCCGAACGGGTAGTAAGACGTGGTGCTAATAATAATAATTTAAATGAATCAAGCCTTAACGTTTGATCTATCAAATAAATATATATAGTAGTTATTGTGATTTCGACTATCTCCTCGTCCCCCTAAGATGAATAAATCAAGCACACAATCTAACAGTACAAGTTGTCATTTTCTAAACGTATCGTAACTTCATTGATCTATCTTGTAATTCTCAAAAAAACTATTTTTTAGCACCGCGTCTTACTACCTGTTCAGGTTATATGCATATGTACTAATAATACTAATGTGTTAGGGATGAGGAAGGTTGGATTTAGAAGAAGTGAACCCACATTTGCGTGTAGATAGATTGAAAAACCATTTGAGAATAAACTCTCTCAGTATACCCGAACAAGAGTAGAACCTCGATCTCCCTGCCATTGGCAGTCTAGTGTATTGCGAAAGTGACGCCTTAGACCATGCGGTCACCGAAGCAGGTCCCCAAAAAAACTTCATTAATTAAAGGCAATCGTTGTTTTAACTAAACCACAACAAATCAAAACGTAATGACTATATTGATTGTATCTATTGAATTCGCAAAATTGATTTTCATTTAATGAGTTTGATTGGACAAAACACAACCCAATATCCATATGAAGGACAGCTTAAAAAGTTACTAAGTCTACAATGCCAGGCCTCCACCGTGGTTCGGATTCCACGTTAAACTGTAGGTCCTCCATTTAATCTCACAATCACCCTACCATTACACATATAGCGTAAGTGCGTATAACCCGAATGGGTAGTAAGGCGCGTTGCTAATAATAATAAAACTAAGTCTACGTTCACGCATTCATTCTTTAAGTCATGTGATCTGCAGTTGTCACTTTTTATTATTAGCGATACCTATAAAATATCACTAATAAAATTGTATCAATTTTAGCCGCAAAAATACTATATGTTTGTATTTTCTAAAATATCCTTCCTATGAAAAATGTTACTTATTTTCAAGGTAAATAAAGTGTACAGCCCAGAATAATCCCATATACCTCAAACCACTCGGCCATAGAAATAGAAAAAATTAAACCAAGATCCCTTAAACCTGTAGTAATTATCTAACCTCTCTGCCATAGAGATAGAAAAAATTAAACCAAGATCCCTTAAACCTGTAGTAATTATCTAACCTCTCTGCCATAGAGATATAAAAAATTAAACCAAGATCCCCTAAACCTGTAGTAATTATCTAACCTCTCTGCCATAGAGATATAAAAAATTAAACCAAGATCCCTTAAAAATGTAGTAACTATCTAACCTCTCAGCCATAGAGGCTGACAAGGGAATACATAACATGACCAAATAAATTAAGATCGATGACAAACGTTCAGCATGTAGGCCCTACAGTTACCGCGATCGATGCGTGTGTTCTGGAATCGAATTGAACCAGTGGCATGGCCTGATAATCCGTTGACTGGGTGCGGTCTATATTTAGCACCAACTTCGCAGCTGAGTTCATATCCGTATGAGGGGGTAGGATTGACTCCGTACTCTCTCTTTCACTATAGGTATGGAATTTATCTGTCAAACGGAAAGTTTTAATTTCTATATTCTTGTATAGTCACTAATTTTTTTAATCACCGCATTTTACTACCTGTTCAGGCTATAAACATATAATATGATAATTTCTCTAAAGACATATAAATGAGGACGGGAGCATTTTTGAGGTAGTATGACCGCATTTTCGTGGAAGGAGAGTGGGAAACCATTTTGGGGAAAACACCTTCAGTAGACCCGACTGTGATTCGAACCCCGATCTCCCTGCCATCAGCAGGCCAGTCTAACACTAGAGTGACGACGCGTTAGACTATTCGGTCACTGCAGCGGGATATTCACTATTAATTTGTCAATATCAGTTCATTTTGTAAAGAAAACATTTTTTATTTTAAACTTTTTGCTAATGATGAAATATTTATCAAATTTAATATATATATATTAGGTATTTTTCCCCACCGCGTATATTACCCCCTCCAAGCAATGCGCATTTTTTGGGTGACATCGTAACCTATCGATGATTTGTGAACACACTCCCACGTTCTTTTCTTTAGCTTTTTGTCCGAGTATTCAGCACATTTCAGGTCATACAAATAAAGGCGTTGTTGCAATAAATAAATAAACTTATCACACTTAATCTCCATTGACAGCAGATTTGAATTTCGGAAATAAAGAAAGAAGAAACCCGCTTCACTGGCTGCATGTTATAGCGCGCTATTTTCGTGTTGGACTAGACGGCCGAAGACGGGGAGATCGTATTTCGATCCCTGTCTGGTGCACTAATAAATGGTTTACCACTATACTTCCCCGCTATTTTGGGTGCACTTCCTCCAAATTAAACCTACTTAATCCTTAACAAATTGACGTAATCAGTGCATAGGCGTATAACCTGAGAGGGTAGTAGGCCTTAGACGTGGTGCTTAAAAAAAATGTGATAAGAAGGAAATGCACCAACCCTGTTTCATGGCACGTATCCGGATAACACCACAACCACCGACAAACTGACGGCGGTCGGCTTCGTGTGCGGTAGATAGTTGACGGCTTCAAGACGTCTGACCAGACTGTCGGTGGTTGTGGTGTCCTGATACCGACCGTACTACGGAATTGTCTGTCGTGTGCGGGCGGTCCTCCTAAAAGTTACTAAAAATCATTTCGTATTCTTCCTCCTCGAAAAATCTGTGTTATCATCTTGACAAGGTGATGTAAACTAGCCTTACTTGTTAAAGTGATAATACATATTTGCGAGACGAAGGAAGAATACGAAACAGATTTGTAGTAACTTTAGATCCATCATAGAAAAAAAGATAACAATTAGCATTTTTTCTTCTTTGAAAAAAAAAATTGAATTTTTTGAAAGTTGCTCTACCGATTTTTTTAAATGAAAAATTTTTATTTCGTTATTTAAGCGGAAAAATAGATATGTCATGTTAAAAATAGTGGTTTGCTGAGGATTTTTTTTTCTGTTCCATTAAAAAAACCTAGAGTAATGTATTTCAATATTCTACATACTATTTTTATTTATTATAAACATGAAATTAATCATAATTTTCGAATATTTTGACACCTTTTGGGATATAGTTACGGTGAAAGGGATAAGCTTTTATAAAAATGGTACATTAAGGAACTAAATATTGTTTACCATGTCTAATTTAATCATAATTGGTCGATTTATTTTTAATCAAGACCAGGAATTTCAAATTAAGACGAAAGTACGCGCAAGATCAGAAGACCCGCCTCAGTGAACACGTAATCGAAGGCGTGAGTCTTGTCTAGTCTGGGTTTTCAGGGTAAAGGAGAGATTAAGTTTCGAATTCCGGCTCGGGTTTACCGAGTTATTTCTTAACGGTTTTCCCGTTCAACCTATTCATGAATTCTGAAACATTTCCTCTAAATTTTACATTCTCTATCCCGATCATTTTAGTGTATATATGTAGATTCCTCTGATTGGAAGTAAGATGTAGGGCACAAAAACAAAAGTAGTAAGAAAGTGCAGTTGGAAGTTAAGGTAAAGGAGAGGCGGAATAGTTCCTACTCCCTCCTACTTTTAATAAATCAATAAGAAGCCATGGCCCATCCATATGAATATAACTCCTCTCTTAACACCTCCTGAGGCTCATGGTACGTTATACTATACTTCAAATATACATGTTTATATCACTAGAGGACTGAAAATTTCAGTCTTTCTATCGACTTTGTGTGCTATTCTGCACTGTGTTGAGATAACTTATAAACAAATTTAACAGTTATGGTTTTTGGAATTTTTTTATTAGATAAAGAATCAAAATCATTAACACAATTTATTTCAGAAAAAAAAGTTCGGTACTCAGAAGGATACAATTCTATTCCTCTACAACATTCGTGTACTTTTAAATGTTGATTGGAAGGAAGAAAGTATAAGAAAGATTTACAGGTTTAACAAATCAGTTTATTAATATTCAATCAATTCAAAAGGAAGTACAAAGAATTATAGGTAGAAATTATTAAAACCATCCATTATTTAAACATGAGAATATAAACGGTTACAATAATATAAATAGTTCGACAAAGGAGCATCAGGTGTGAATCACCTAGGTAAAGCCACACATATAGGTAACTCGTTAAAGCAGGACAATTACAAGTCGTCAAATAGGATGAAAGGAAGTAACTCTAAGGCAATATAAATTAGTGGTGGTAATCAAATCTAATAATAAAATTATCATAGATGATTCTACTCCAGCCAGATGACTGTGAGGCTTCCAACTAAAGCTCATAATTTTAAATATAAAGAACTAAACCACATAAATTTAGTCCCAGTTTAAGAAGCTACAAAGGTGGTAATTAACATGATCTAGCTAGTTTGGTTAACTCCATATTACTATGTTATAAGCTCCTAGAAGAGAAACTATAATTGTATACCTAGTAAACAGCGAACTACCAGGAATCTAGACGCTACAGATACAATAGCCGGTCAGTTTTTAATTAGTACTTCCTGAGCCATCAATACTATACTTCTTCTGTTACCCTAAAAAAGGGGACAATAATACTAGACAAAATAGTTATCATTTTCGACTAAAGCTAAAGCCGCCACAAGGGGGCCGTACACACTAGACAAAACCCCGAGGGCCCCTACTATGGACAAGTAGCACTTCCACAGGTTGCGAACCGCAAGCCGGTACACATTTAGGAACATCAGAGACAAGTGTCAGATACAGACCCAGTTAGGTCGTGAAACAAAGCAATAGATAACCTGGTGTCTTCCATTATTTAATTCTATTCTTTAAACTAGCCGTAGCATGGTCAGATAGTCTAAGGAGTCTAATCTTGACCCTAATATTTGCGACTAAGCCTAATAGACATAGAAAGATAGTGCATAAAGCTATAAACTATCTCATATGAGCATAGGGAAATGATCCAAACACAAATCTTTATATACCAGTGGGACTAAAACAATTTGGCAAGGTTTTTTCCAAGTACGAAGAGGGGCGGTAATCTTCACGAATCACGCCACCTGACCCCTAGTGCTCGACGACGGTTGTTGGGAACACCCCGAATGACGCCTCTCTCATTTACTCGTCGTCAGGCCCAGGTGATCAATGTTTGTGTGTTGGTCTTCAAAGCCAAGTTTCCTCGTTCGCTGAGGCATTTTTTTAATGAGAATTGGGCGTTTCTTGCTTCTGATGCCGCGGTGAGTCTTTATCTGCCATACATTGTTAGAACTTATTATATCTGGTAGTAATGGTTTTAAACCTATTATAGGGCTTTAATAATTGTAAGTGTTAGTATCTAACACGTTCTTTTTAAAACTACAGTACAATTTT
The DNA here is from genome assembly GCA_901482245.1 of Timema douglasi. Lineage (NCBI taxonomy): Eukaryota > Metazoa > Arthropoda > Insecta > Phasmatodea > Timematidae > Timema > Timema douglasi. The sequence goes on from CABEEJ010000143.1 coordinate 372,139, forward strand.
TATCAGAATAACCCTTTCGTGCACTTAAAGAAATAGTTTACGTTGCAAACATTAACAGAAGTTCAATGATTAGGCATTGAATACATATTTTTTATTTTCTTTATCTGTCGAAATAATTATATAGTTTAAAAAAATAATACTTCCTTATGGATTGCTGTATAGTTTCGTTTCACTGTACTAGTTTAAAGAAAACTTAATATCAATAGAATTATTATATTTTTATTTTCATGATTAGCTGTTGTTATAGCGCATAAAATAATTATATATTTTTAGCACCGTGTCTTACTATACGTATAGGTTACACATCTATTCAATAATTACTCTAATATTGAGTTTAGAGGAATTGTACCCGCATTTGCATAGACTGAGAGTGGAAAATCATTAAGGGAAAAAACCTCAGTACACCCGACTAGAATTTGAACCCCGATCTCCCCGTCATCGATAGTCAAGTCTGTTGAGAGAGTGACGCATGAGAGGCTTAGACCATTCAGCCACCAAAGTGGGTAAAATTGTTTATAATATTACGTTTAATTAAAATATTTACCGCTAAGTGTATTCATTCAACGTATACATCCTTGTAATAAGTGTGTATTACCGAAACAAAATATTTCATTAGTAAACTATATTCCCGGTGTTTTCCTTTGAATGGAAACATTTTATTTAGATTGAATATACAGGGTGTCCAGAGTTAAACGGCTAAACTTTGTGAAGTGGTGGTGGATCAGAAAACTAACTCAAAATGTGTCTAGGAGATTTGCTAGTTTTCGTTTTCTTTCGGCGCTAACAGCAAAAAAAATAAAAATTAAATAACAACAGAATATATTTTATTTATTTATTTTGTTAAAATTGATGGCCTCCAGCCCGGAGACAAGCAATGACGGGACGAGGGGCTGACCGACATTGTGTGACTTGTTTCTTCGCACGCTTGCGTTACCCTTTGTCGTAATGATTGAAGGTCATTAACAGGCACTTCATAAAATTTTTGCTTGAGAGCTCCTCATACAAAAAAAAAACAACAAAAAAAAACACCTAATGGCGTCAAATCAGGTGAACGCAGAGGCCAAGCCACAGGTCCAGTACGATCGATCCATCTTCCAGAAAAATTAATATTAAGCCATTGCCGAGGACCTCTGCAGAAAAACAATACATTTTGAGTTAGTTTTATGAACCACTACACCTTTCCAAAGTTTAGCCTCTTAACCCGGGATCAAACTGTGTACTTACCTGTTAACAACACTATTTCAAACAATTATGCATAATAAATTATCATTATTTAACCATACATTTTTAAAAATATTTCAACAACTATTGAAAATGTAAAGTTGTCACTGAAATGGCCCGTAATAAACCAGAAGGGTGGACAAAGCCAGGCAAAATTTGGAAAAACCGGAAAAGTTTGCCGAGAAAATCTGGGAGATATCACGGAATTTTTGCAGTCAGTCAGGGAAAATTGCCTATCTATCTATCTATCTATCTATCTATCTATCTATCTATCTAGTAAAGAGGCCGGTCTTATGACTCCTAGATGAATATTTATCTGCTCGATAAGTTAAAAGTGTCTTATGACTGCCAGATAGCATTTATCTGCCTGATAAAATGTATTTATCCATCACACTTTTATCAGGAGGTTTAAGTACCTGATGGCTTTTATCTGAAAGTTAAAATGAGCGTTGCCATTGTGACGCGTTGTTTTTCATTATGAATTTGTTCTTAGGTTAAAATCTTGGTTCGCGTGTTTAGTAGGCACAGACTTAGGCTCTAACTATGTATAAAGTTAGAATAATCATACTTAGCACCGCGTCTTACTATCCGTTAGGGCTATACGCTTATAAAGTTAATCCACACTTTTATAAAAACTGACAAGCTATTTGTAGAGTCATAGTTATATAATAACAAATTATCAAAATGTGAGTACAATAAATGAATCTTTGTAAACGTTGTACCAAACTATTGACCACAATTTGAGAGACACTGGAATTAATACTTGCGAGACAACCTAGCTTCTGTGTCCACGTGACGCCATCTGTTTACTTGCACTCGTTTAACCGCCATTATTTAACAAATCTTAGGCGTTGTAGCTACAAACCAGGTTGTACGCGCGCGCACCAGTAAAAACAATATCAACCTTGCGTTTTATGTATCAAAATATATTTATCCTACAGATAACCACTCAGCAGATAAATTCAGTTCATAATACACGTAACATATTAAAAGTGGCTTATAGCCTTAATCTGATAGCTAACTTTAACCTCCAGGAGAGCAATATTTATCCGGTAGTTATAAGACCGGCCCTTAGTTGTATCTTATTCAAACAACGTTTTTATCAAAGTGTTTTCCTTATTTTTGAGTTAGTTTCAAAAAATAATTATTTCATAACAAATCGCGAGTATTTTGATTATTTTTTTAAGCATCTCTATAAATCTTTTGAGTTTTAACCTGATAAATTAGGATTTTTATTTCTGAACGATTTAGTAATCATCCTGATGAGAGACACGCGAATATATATTTTGTTTTCTAAACATCTTGTACGCCTTAGCCACGTTTGATGCAACCACCACTTGTTGCTTTTTTTTTATTACGTTCTAGAAGCAGAAGGTATGCGGGACCAACTTAATTTTCTCTCTCGTCTCAGGCCATTTCCTTTGTGAGCTACGCCTCCCCCCCCCCTTTCACCCAGCGACACTGCTCAGACCCTTTTTCCGGCCTTCCTTTGCTTGTTTCATCCCCAACTACGATCTTTGGTTATGAGTCGAAACCACCCCTATGACACTGCTTGCTCACAGCACGTAAAGGCCATGATTCCAGTGAGCAGACATTGAAACCAAAAGCGCTAGTACAGTAGCCCCGTGGCTTCTTTGGTGCTGACTGACAGATCACAGCTGACTTTTTGCCTATACCTAAATTTTGACCGTCAGAAGTGACAGCTGCTTAACACATGTTTTTTGTAGATCATATGGTTCGGAATAGAGATACATAATTTGGTCTGGTAACTTTTCAAAGCTGTCGGTTGTCAGCTGTGAGCTGTCAGTTAGCACCAAAGAAGCCATGGGGCTACTGTATCTTAGCATATTAGCACGCGCGCAGTTCGAATATCGTAAAGAAGTTAAAACTACCACGTTTTCATTGGAAGGTTTTAGGTAATATGGCGAGTAGAGAAAATAATTAAGGTGAACAAAATATGATCCTATTAGTAAAACACATATTATTAACTATAATAATTGATTGCTCAAAATTTTTAAATCATTTAAATTTGCTTGGTTATGTAATAAATCTATTTTTTTTAAATCAAATTTAGTGCGTATCGGGTGTTGGGGGGGGGGGAGATACAGGGGGGTCTAACAATTACAAAATGAGAAAATAAAAACTAATAATAATAAACCTAATAATTTATCCTGGCACTGCTTCTAAATACATGTCCGGGCTATTCGCGTTTATTTTCTCGTATAGGTTATGGTTAAAGAAAGAGTTTTGGGTTAATTATACTCTCATTTTCATGGCGGGAAAGTTGGAAACCATGCAAGAAAAATATATCTTGAGTGAACCCGGCTAAAATTAAAACCCCGCCCCTCTTATCGCCGGTAAGCCAAAATAGATGAACTTGACTTTTAAGGGTACGTTTAAGCTGCATCCTCGCTGCTGGCCGAGCTACGAACATGGATGTTTGGCGATGATGAAACAAAACTTGTAATCTATAATTGGTGGGTGACCTGGTGGTCTAGGGGTAAGGTGTCAGACTTCTATGCTGGCGGCCGGGGTTCAATCCTCGGTCCCGGCAAAGATTTATCTGATTACCAAACCCTTCCTTCACCTCTGACAAGACATCTTGTGAATGTGAGGAATGCCAGGCCTCGACCGTAGTTCGGATTCCACGTTAAACTGTAAGTCCTCCATTTCATCTCACAATCACCCTACCATTACACATTAGCGTAAGTGCGTATAACCCGAACGGGTAGTAAGACGCGGTGCTAATAATAATAATAATAATAATAATATAATTGGTGCATTTATCCTGCATCAACGCTTCTATCCTCGCCGTTGCGATGATAAATCAGTTTGTTTTCCGAACCTCGACCATCGCCGGGCATCTCGAAACTTGAGCTGTGATTGGTTCCTTCACACAATTTTTGGTTCAATAAGATTAAAAATATATCGAAAGGTCGGTTGTGACATCCTTAAGTGCTTGAAAAGCCTCTCTGGATAGTTCTCGAGCTCTTTATAGTAACTGATGAAAGTAACCTTGGTGATGTAGTTCTTGGTTCATACCGTCTCTTTCTCCTTGTCACAAACAACATTTTTGTCGAAAATGAATCACTATCAGTGTCATCAGATGACTGAGACAACATCGTTCCTTTACACGAAACACGACTCACAGCTGACCTCTCATGCCAGCATCTTATAGCAATGTGAACAGATGCAGGATAAATGCTCCATAGCGAGCATCATAGCTACATGCCAGCGGCGAGGTGTCTGGCGAGGATGCAGCATAAACGCACACTAAGTCCACGTGCCTAACGATATGCGCAATAATAATGTTATTTAAATTATATATAATATATACACATGATCCCCTCTATGGTCTAGTGTTCAGAGTTCCTGGCTACAGATTCAGAGGTCCTGAGTTCGATATTTGGAGTTTCCAGACTCTCTGTGAAGCAATGGGTCTGTAACGAGGTCAAACTAAGCCTCGTGAAGACAAATGAGGAATTACTTGAATGAAAAGAGTAGCGGATACGGTCTAGAAAACTGAGATTAACCGCAGTAGTGTAGTATTCATTGTGCTGAACACATGCCACTCCCTACCCGTAGATGTTGCCGCTATCTTCGCCAAAGTATGGCGGCCGCTTGGGCTAACACCATGAAGTTTATTAGATATATCTCCTAGGCCCTTACTCAACAAATTCAAACTAAACATTAAATTTAAAAATACAAAACTACTCTATTATAAAGCCTGTGTACAAATTTTTGTAACTTTAATTAAGGTAGATGTGCCATATGTTACTAAAAATGCATTATTATTTAGTTTTTAGAATGCACCCCGCTATGGATTTTTTTCAAACCACCCACCCTACAAAAAAAAAGGTTGCCCATCAATGCACTCAAATATTCCTCCTACAGCGATACATTTATAGGCGAGATGGTTGTCTTAGGTTAAATGACTCGTGAAGTCATGCGCTGAAACACTGTTCTAGTATGTTCTCGCTTTGTAACATAAACTTAAAATTAAGTTACATCTCCATGTTTAAAACAAAAAGTTTTAACCAAATGTAATATTGGTTTATGCAGTTAAGATGGGCGGGGGTGGGGTGGGTTGGGCTGGTGGAGGGGGGGGGGGTGAAAGTGGGGGCCCCCCNCGTTTTTGTGTTGGCGGAATCATATTTCACTGCGATAAAATTCACATGTATTCAAAAAGTGATACAAAGATGTTTGATAAATTAACGTAATATGCAGGTAGATATATCTAGTTTAACCGCTTACCAACCTCAGCTTATCATATTAACACCATCACTCATATTTATATTCTCGAATATAAGAATCGGTGGGCATATATTCCATCGTATTATGATGCGAGTAGCGTGTAATACATTCACAGCAAAGTTGGCCTTTTTCTGACACCTGCAAAGTTGATGTAAATAGTTCTAAATTCATCCGCGCCTATACCCTCACTTTGAAAATAGATACAACCCAATTTTCATGGGAGTGAACTTTTATAGAAAAATACAAACCTAAGCCAAAGTTTTGTATTAAAAAAAAACTGTACCAAAATTCAACTCTATCTTTCTGGAAAAACAGATGTAACAAACAAAATATCCATAATATTAACGAACATAAAAGTTTCCCAATTTCCATCAATTTGGTTATTTTGTGTTTTGCTAACATTGATTGAACATTAATTTCGTTACATAGGTCTACATGAATATATGCTACCTTTAATTACTTTTGAGTTATGACGACGCAAAATTGTAAAACACACTGCAGTAGTATATCGTTTAATTTCGAAATACGTTCACCACAAACGAGACTGGACACTACAAACAAGCCATAAATACATTATATATAAATAAAGCGCCCATGTTAATCGATATACAGGTTGATTCAAAAGTCTTCATGCATGGGGGAAATGGTCTCTTTATACAAGTTTAGGAATGCCAGGCCTCCACCGTGGTTCGGATTCCACTTTAAACTGTAGGTCCTCCATTTCATCTCACAATCACCCTACCATTAAACAATTAGCGTAAGTGCGTATAACCCGAACGGGTAGTAAGACGCGGTGCTAATAATAATAGTAATAATAATAATAATAATATACAATTTTGTCCTTGGTGTGGCCGTTTTGTTGTTTTGAGAAACCATTCGGGGTGTGGGGGATCCGGGCGACTTAACAGTTTGTCTTCTCTGTCTCGTTGAATTGGTACGAGCAGTTATCTCCGTACGTGTCTAGTTGTTGTTAACACAGTGTACACGATCGCCGCGCGTGGAGATGGGTCGTTTTAATTAGTCAGTTTGAGCCTGTTTCGGTGGCCGCGTGCTCCAACGCGCTACTCTTGTGTTGGACTAGGTTATTATTAGCACCGCGTCTTACTATCCGTTCGGGCTATACGCACTTACCCTAATGAGTAATGGTGGAGTGATTGTGAGATGAAATGTAGGACTTACAGTTGAACGTGGGATCCGAACCACGGGGGAGGCCTGGCATTCCACACATTCACAAGTTGCGATTAATACACGTCTTGTCAAAGGTGAAGGAAGGGTTTGGTAATCAGATACATCAGTGCTGCTGGACTAAACTGCCGAAAACGGGGAGATCGGGGTTCGATCCCAATCGGGTGCAATGAGGCCAGTTTTTTTAAATGGATGGTTTTCTATTCTCCTTCCACGCAAATGTGTGTGAACCTCCTTTCAATTAAACCTTCCTAGCCCTTAAATCATTAGTGTATTTAGTTCATAGGTGAATAACCCGAACGGTTAGTAAGACGAGGTGTTAAAAAACAGCCAGTCAGTATGATTTAAATGTTTGTGAGAATCGATAGATTCCATGTCATGTTCAATGCGACTTTATCGCGTGTTTTATATATACCATGTATCGTGTCTAGTTATTATATCAATATCATATGTATTGTCATCACGTGCATTCTCGTCCAGTTTTGATTTATAAAATTCTACCTAAAGAAAACGTGACATCCATCCCTTGCGGCTTTATCGCGACCGGCAGTATTTCAGGGTCTAGTTAGGGCTATACCTCTTTCTGTACTTGGACCACGTCCTTTTCCAAAATCCTTACCCCAACTTTATTTCTATTTTATCACGAACTGCAGCTAGGTCCACACGGTAAGCGCAGACGGGTGTCAGGGCGAGGTTTTTATTCTCAGAATTATTAGTTATTATGGTCCATCCTATTTCACTTGTTTATTTCAAGGGTAATAATCAACTATTATTATTATTATTATTATTATTATTATTATTAGCACCGCGTCTTACTACCCGTTTGGGTTATACGCACTTACGCTAATGTGTAATGGTAGGGTGATTGTGAGATGAAATGGAGGACCTACAGTTTAACGTGAAATCCGAACCACGGTGGAGGCCTGGCATTCTCCACATTCACAAGATGTCTTGTCAGAGGTGAAGGAAGGGTTTGGTAATCAGATAAATCTGTGCCGGGACTGAGGATTGAACCCCGGCCGCCAGCACAGAAGTCTGACACCTTACCCCTAGACCGCCAGGTCACCAATAATCAACTAATTTTTTTTGTAATACTCGCAAACCACAGTACCAGTGCTCTTTTATGATGCGGACGATACTCGCTTGACTGACACCGCGTTCTGAAGACAAGTACCGCGCGTTTTATTGGGTACTCTTTTTCATACATTACCGGCACCTACGTCGACCTGCCTTTATTGGGGGATGTTCGAGGATGGTCACGTTCCAGTTAGACAATAACGCTTCCAGTCTTTCTGAACTTCTTAGTAAGTTAGGCAAGACTGCCATGTGTGATATGCCTGCTGGGAGAGTGTCTCTTTGTTGACATTCCTCTGCAACCAGCCTCGGTGGCTGCACGGACCTCTGAAGTAGGATTCACACTGTGCGCCGACTGTGTCGTGTTACAAACTATCCTGAACAGGTAATTCCCATATGGGTTACCTTGTAGGACCTTTGATTCAAACTCACAGGACTATGGCTACCATACTCTGAAGGCTAACGACACGACGGCCGTCTAACAGTCCTGTTAGTGTGAATCCATCTTAAAGAATCACTCTGGCAATAGATCAAACCACTAATGACGGGAAGATTGGGGTTTGAACCCAACTGAAGGTTGTTTTCCTAATCGTTTCACCCTCTCTTCACGCAACTGCGGGTACACTTCCTCTTATATCAACCGTCTACATCCCTAACACATTAGCGTAATTAGTGCACATGTTTATAACCCAAATTGGTAGTAAATCGTGATACCAAAAAACAAAACAAAAACTCCTCTACCTTGAGACATATTAATATATGCTCTCTATAAGTCCTACTTAAGACGAAGGCATTTCGTAACGGCACCTAAAAATCCTTTCTATAGAGACTTTTGAATCACTCTGTATTTACTATTCAAGGAAGGTTTAAATTATTTCTTATATCCAACAGTGTTTTAATCTACCTCAATTAATACTTTTTCAGAGCTATGATATTAAAATTGTGCTTTGGGTTTTATTAATACATCTAACTTTAAAATTCTTATACAAAATTAATTTTGCATGGCATTTAAATTCACATTCTTAAAAGAAAATTCTTCACATATCGCAGAACATTCTTCAACCTCAATTAAAACCTTTGAGGCATTGCACACCAAACAAAGACATAGTCTTTCTAAGATATTCTGGTCCGAGTCTTAATGGGGTCAAAAACATAATCTATATGAGTTGTGAAAACCAAGGTGAGATATGGCGTATTTAAAAGTATTAATAGTAAACTTTTTTCCTGTACAATATAAAATAATAACTTACTAACCATAGTCGTTCGTTGCATTTATATTTTATGATTTGAATACAATAAATATTAAAAAGGGACATTTTGACAGTGTGATTACACTTTATGTACACCATATGTGATATCTGCTTATACACATTGAGTGGGGAATGAGGAAAGTAGAATTTATAGGGAATACAAACGAATTTGCGTAAAAGGAGAGTGAAAAACTATTTAGGCAAAATTGCCCTCAGCATCATCGACCGGAATTCAAACCCTGAACTCCCCGCCATAGATCTACAATATAGTAAATTGTTCGTTTTAAAACCCGTTAGAGATATCTGCACATTTATACTTATATGGTGAGGATGATTAAAGGTAAATTTAAAGGAAATTCACCCGAATTTGTGTGAAGGAAAGTGGTGAAACCTTTTAGGAAAAAAATATCCCTCAGTACACCCAACCAGGATTCAAACCCCCCTTATCCCCGTCATAGACAGCTCAATCTATTGCTAGAGCAACGCCATAAGCCACACATCCACTGAAAATAATACAAATATATATTTAATTTACCCTTGAATTACGAATGATAAATAATATTTTCCAAAGCAATTTTATATTCCTCTCTATTTAAATACGTATGAACATAACTTCCTCTCGGAATCCTATTCAGATTAATAGTCTTAAAACTACGTTTGGAAATGAAACTGATTTTCCGAAAATGTGCCCATTATTGTTATTTGTAGTGCAAGTGTGAGAATACAAAGACTGATAGCAGAATCCAGATGGTTTATTTCAGTATTGTTATGATTTACCCCGACACCGCCTTCCCAAAAAATCTGTGTGTTTATGAATAAAACCCACAAACCACAAATAAAACCAGTTTCTTTATTTTGCACTCAAATAAATTGTGTGGTTGATTATTGAAAATGGTTAGCCAATTTCCGTTTTAACAATTTTAAATATATGATTAGCTACTTTTAATAAATATATGACCGATGGATTAGAATCTATAGAAAAAACAATTTAAACTTAAAACATTCGCTTCTAATTTTAAGTACCAGTGTTTTTACCAACGTGATTAAATAAAACTTATCCTTTAGGAGAATTTTGCTGTCCATATTGTTTGTAGCCCATAACAAAATTAAAGGTTTTATGTAATATAATAATATTGATACAAACAATTTTTTCCTTTAATGTAACAGTCTTGATTCACGGGACTAAAACTAAACAGCTGAATAAAATTCAAGCTATATCATAAGATACAAATTGTTGTGAGACAAAAATATTAAAATAGCTTAAATAAACATTTTTGTCCAAAATAAATCAATAATTTCTTCAGTAGATAAATTTAGTTTAGTTTGCTACATATAATAATCTCAACATTTCTTGAATATCTATTAAAGGTATTTTGGCCTTTTAACTTGAATTCTTAAACCAAAAGAAAAGTCCTGTTATAATGTCACCCATAGGAAGTATTAAAGAACTGTTGAGTTAATTACAGGTAGCAAATTAAACTTAATAAATTTACTTGAATAAATATTTTATTTATTTTCACCAAAAATATTTTGGTTACAGAAACTATAAAGATACTAACCTTAACTCGCGTTCCCTTTCATCCCACCTTAAGGTTTCGGACAAAGCCCCTGAATATTATTTTGTGAATTATTTATATAGCTCTGAAATTTGGATATCTATAATCGGTAAATTATCTCTTATTTTCCCCGACAGAATGCGCGCCGCGTCTCTCTAGAGGCGGGGAGATGGCTGATGCATCCTCCCGTCAACCCCACGTGACACTGGGCAGCGTCCCGGCGGCGGGCGTCCTCGACTATTCTTCTCAAGGAGCTGCTGACGTGATGACGACCGCGTCTTCGTCGTCGAGTGATCCTGCCGGAGGCGGTGGAGGCGCGTGCGCGTTGCTGGTGACGTCACGTCCGTCTCGTGACGGAGGCGGGACGGTGTTCACCACCGAGGTAGTGGCCGCCCCTCCCATCCTCGTGACGGCCGTGACCACGGCCAGTACCGCCACCGCGAACAGCCTGTTCCTGCAGCAGCGGCACATCAGAGACGCCGGTAGACGCCGACGTCGGCCCAGCACCATGGGGAACGAGCAACCAACAGGTAGGGAAAGCCGCCATCGCTAAGCTCTATAATAAAGATACACCCTGTCTTTTAAATTGAAAAAATAATGCCTGGACACGGAAATCGAAGCCGGGACCTTTTGTTAAGCCTAAGCCAAGGTCCTGGGTTCAATTCCCATGTCCAGGTGTCATTTTTACGTTAAAAAATAATGATATTTAGAAGCGGCTATAACCGTAATTTAAAACATAATAGCTTGGTTATTTAATCCATCATAATAATTGTAACTAATCTTCATTAATAAGCGAGTGTACCCGATTCAGTGGCCGCATTGTCTAAGGAGTCACTTTCGCAATATAGTGGCAGATACGGGGTTCAAATCCCGTTCGGATGAAATTAGTGTGGATCTTTCCAAACGTTTTCCCACTCTTCCTCCACGGAAGTGCGCATCCACTTCCCCTAAATACAATATTCTTCACCCCTAACGCATTAACGTAATTAGTACAAATACATACAACACAAATGGATATTAAGACGGGGTGCTAAAAAAAACAAACAATTTAACCCGCATTGATGAACACATAAACCAGGGGTAGGTAACCCTTTACTAGAGCTGTGCCCAAGTAGTATTGCAAAGTCGCTCGTCGTGAAAACCAACCTAAGCCCACACAAATCGTTATTAGAACAAATTTAAGTCGATCTTGTAAACTGTAGATGTAACAACATGTTTATAGATCGAATACATTAAATAACTTCGGTTTCTAGAATATTTAATATTTATTTATAAATCAAATAAATCAGAATAAATACAAACGTTATGAATGTGTTTTGCAAAATTTAAGTTCTGAATACATTTATTTTGTAATTTTGAAATAAAACAATTTAATCATTGAAACATAAAAACACCGTATTAAAATTATTGCTCACATCAATGGTTTTTAGTTAGAATTGAAGGTTTTATATTTATTTTTATTCAAATGGCCCATCGTGCAATGGAAAACCGTTCCGCGTGCCACATGTTGCTGACCTCTGACATAGACAAAGGCATCAATCTAGTATAGTCTGGTTTGCTTTCAGTGGGATCCGAATCATGGTTGGGTTGATTGAGATGATTAATCCTACATGGTTTCTCCCTCTACCTCCACGTAAATGTGGGTACATTATTATTCATTCATGAGCTAAGTTTACCTGGATGACAGCTCGAAATGTTACTAGAAGTAATCCCTAATATATCACTACGCCAACAGCTGACATCTATTACTTTGGATGACTTTAATGAAAACAGATGGTAATACGTTAATGTGATAGTTAACCACAGTAATTTAGGCCAGTATTATTTATATATTTATTTGAGGTCGGACACAAAGTTTATTTATAGTTTTATTCCCCTTAAAAAAATATTAACATCACTTTCACAAAAACTTCTAACGAACATAGCTTCAAAATGGCGACGGACGAATTTAAACCATATGATTGAACATAACTGTAAACAAGTTTCTTACAATAATGCAGACACGCAGTTGATGAAAATATTTTATTAGGTTAAATATTTCAAAATAAGATAAAATAATCATAAAATCATTTATTGTATGTAAAGAAAAATGACAAGAATTTTCTCTTTTCCAAATAAATACGATGCCTGTATTAAAAGGTGTGTGCACTATACTACACAAAATCAATAACCTTCCAAAACGAAAAATAAGTACTTTTAATTATGTTTAAAATATTGTTTCGAGTTGGATAAAAAGAAATTAATTAAAAAAATGAAATAGTATGAGAAAACTTAATTGTACGTTATTTTAAATGTAATACATAACAGGTAATTAAAGATATTTACATTTATAACAAAACAGTGATCTTTTACAAGTGTTGGCAACCCAAAACCTAAACATATGATTTTCGAACCGTCATCCAGTTAAAAACCTATCGTGAACGGAATATACCTATACATTCTATCTCTTCATTCCCAACCGCCAATACTGTAAATACATAGATGAACCGGACGGGTAGTAATTCAAGGTGTACAGTAAAACAAGAAGAGTTCCTTACATTTGATGCGTGTCGTTTAGATACCTGTTATCTGTTCGTTCTAGAACAGGTACGGTGAGTATTTTCCCCCCACTTGGAACGTTTTGTGATAGCACCGTAAGTGTTGTTGCATATTTTCTGGGTAGCTCAGATCTTCTCGTCTTCAGCCATCACGCTAAATCAGGATATTAATTATTAGTATTGTGGTTTTAGGCATAAGTAAATAATATTAATAAAATATAATATTTACTTTCATGGTACGGTTTGTTTATTTATCTTACTAATTATAAGTTAAAATTTTTTAAAAAATAATTATAATTGATAACTTAAATAATATATATTTATTTTATTATGAAATATTTAAAAATGAAAATTAAAATACGGCAAAATTATTTACAGCCAATACTAAGAAAAACGCATAGATATTTGAAAAAAAATAAAGTTTGATTTATGACCAAAACAGTTTAGTTAAAAATTAAAAGATGTTCTCAATTATTGCGGGCAAAGCCGCGGCGGGTAAAAGTTAGTGTAGTAATATAAAGATATAATAAATGCATTTATTTCCTTTAAATAAATTCTTACAACATAACATAAGTCTAATACTTAATTTAAGTTTCTTAAATCTATTGCATAACGTTTTATTTAAAATTCAAAAACCAATCTAGAGTCTATTTAATATTACTGAAGCTACTACAGTGACAATAATAATATCTTTATTTGGTTAAAGTTAAGTCTAGTGCCTTTTCATATAATTAACCACTTATAAATAATATATGAACATATTTAAACTTACGTAATTTACTATTCATTTTATTATTACAAATTAATTTATAATATCCCTAGAAACAGTTTAAATATCAAACGCATTGTATTTATAGACATATATTAAAATTTAAACAAATGAAGAAAATAATATTAAAAATAGGAATGAACAATAAATAAAAAAATTACACATAATATTTACACATATATATTCATGTATCATATTCCCTATATATAAATACTCTATTTAATTTTAAGGGGATATAAATTATAAATTATATTTTTAGAGATTAGTGTCATGTCTTAAAGAGAGGACGAAGAATTATATTGGATGGTTAAGGTGAAGGGACGGGATACATTTCCGCTGTAGTCCGTTGAGGATTGAACCCCAGTATACCGGCATAGAGATAATTATATCAAGTACACAATCATCTTGTGAACAACCGTAAAGTATAAGTTTGTGATACACACGAATTCAAATAACCATATTTGTCGGTATCTATACTAATTGAGCGAAATGAACAAACAACGTTAGGCGGGCGTGTAGGGGGGGGGGG
>CABEEJ010000143.1:390816-408520 GCA_901482245.1 Timema douglasi
GATCATCGATAGTATATTTTGAAATGGATTCGCGATTAAATTAATTTATAATAAAGATAAGGTTAAATCTTCTCGGTAATTGTTTTTTCCCTCTCTTCTCATTGGTTGATAAAATATTTATCTTTCTTCTATGACGACGTCATGTTTCGGTGATGTTAAACCATCTTCAGGTCTCATTTATAATAAAGATGATTTATTTTTTATCAATTCTATCGGAAAGTTTGTGAATTTTGATTCTTCCATAGAACACCTCAATAATCCACAAACTTTCCGGACTTTCCCCAACTAGCTCGCTTCCAGACTCTAACCAAGTTTGGCCAATAATCGTGATCGACCACTCTGTCCACTTAGCCACGGATGCAAATTTAATTTGGGCACATAAAGAAATAGTTTAAACTATAGGGGGGTGGGGAAGGGTCACCACTATCTTAACCTCTTAAAAAAGGCTAAATAATAATATTTTTTTTATTTTTCCGTAAACATTATTTTTTTACGAGTACGTACGGTGTACTTTACCGCATTCGGGAACAATGGCGGCATAGGCCCAATATCCTCTTAAGGTAGAAATATTCAAGCAATTATTTGTCACTTTAGTTTTTTTTCCCCATCGGAATCAGATAACTACTACTTCCAATTTGGGGATGTATGGAACGAGGGGAAAGGCCAGTATTTTTGTAGTTTTTATAGCAAATTTTTCTTTGGCCAAAATAAATAAAATGTTGCTTCAGTACAAAATTAAAGTTTAATGATTTTCAAATGGTTATATAATTAGTTCTTGAATATCTGTCAGGAGCATAGTGACATTAGATGAGAAACCTTTTAAATGAATAGAAAAAACTGTCATCAAATTCCAGGACATCCTTGACAGGTATTTAAAAAACTGTTGAGGTGAAGGAAATTAAATTCTATGTTTCTACTCGAGCAATATTTGATTTATTATGACCAAAAAAGAAAAAGAAGGTTGAATGAAAAATCTACAAAAAACACTGACTTTTTCTCGAGTTCCTTACATCCTCACCTTGAAGGCAAAGCATAGTGCTTCAAGTAATCTCAAAAGAGATGATTTCATTGTACGCTCAAGAGAATGTCTTTGCGCCCTTTCCTCGCCACAACAACACCGCAGATTTTGACGTTTTCTTTGATTGATGAGATTTTAATTTGTTCTTTGAAAAGATGCCAAGGAAACTTTGAGATACAAGGGTGGGATGTCTGTCAGGCATGCTTGCATGGTTTATGGCCTCATCAACTCCAAATCAATATACCAGATTTTTTTTTAATGGGGTCGTGTATATGGATGTAAAGTTTGCAAGGTTTTTTTTATTTTTTGTGTGTGTGTGATTGTTGTGGTTTGTCGACATTGGCTAAGAAAAATGAATTTGATTTTTATGCTATTACATAGTTTGCGTTTTTTTGTTTCTTTGTTTGATCACATTTTCCATGTTGCTTTGAATAGAATATTAGTAGCAATTAATTATTAACGAATTACTAGTAGTGTTCTATCAAAGTTTTACTTATAATATTTTAAAACGATTATTTTTAACAAAAATATTTAATACGAGAAGTCCAAATTAAATGTTTTGGATATGAACATATCTATCACCTTAGAACAGCTGATAGCGGGTTTAACTACTGTGATAAGAGTCCCGGGTTTGATTCCCGCATGGAAGAAAAATATATCAATAGTAAAATTGGAGTTTCCTCTTTCACAGTGGTGAAAATAACGTCTGGGGGCTTTATGATGTTTTGATTCTAGACCTAAGTTGGTTTAGAAGTCAGTTCATAAAGTGCATATTAAATACCTAAAAAAAAAAAGTTTGTTCCTACTTGCAATTACTATACATACAAAATTAAATAACGTATTGTCTCTTTAATGAAATATTATGATGAAAATTTGTTGAATATTTTAGTTTCTATGATTTATCAATAATTTGTTTGCATGTAACAACATTATTTTATTGTAAATTTTTAACACACTATAAAATTTGGTAAAGCTATTATTTTCTTTGTGTTTGAAGTAAGTTGATTGTGTTCTTAGATATGTTTTATGTAATTGGGTGTATTTAACGCGTACTTTCTAGACCAACTGATCATATCATCACATGATTTACCAAATATGTTTTAGAACAGACATGGCATCCAACACCGTGGTCGTTAGTTCATCACTGTGAAAGTCGAAACCTTAGTATAATTCACTATAACGTTCTCTGGCCACGCCAGGAGTCAATCCCGGCCCTCTTAAGGATTCGGCCAGACTGACAAGCGTGCGAGTGACTTGGTGGCCAAACTGGCGAGCGAGCGGGTGGTTAGCAAAAAGCTCTCGATAGTTGTTGACAAGGAGGCAAAGGTTCAAATCATGGCTCAGTGAACTGAGGGTGGTTTTTGACAAGTAAACAGACACCCTACTTACCGAGCTAAGGAGCTTGATTTTGCGCTCTCACTCGGTAGGCCAGGTTTTGATACCCGACCAGATCTACTCTTAAGGGGTTTCATTTCACAGAATGATTTTCCATTTTATCATCTAAAGTTTAGAGAAACGTTTCTTAAAGTGTGCTCCTTGGAAGCAGGATCCCTTCAGGGGCTCCTCAATATCTTATGACCTCTGTGCGTCTGGATTTTGGAAATTAATTTATACCAAAACAAAAAATTGCAGCATATTGAATTCAGAAGAACACACGTGATTCCAGCTGTCTTCTATTATATTAGACGATGCCATTGCTCTAACTTAAAAAAAAAAAGTTTTCAAAAAAATAAAACTTTTGTTATGTTTAAAAAATAATGGTATTATATATTTATAAAGTTATTTACAATATAAATTAAATTAATTAATAATCCATTTATATTTACAAACATTCTCAAAGTTTTAAATTCTAACGCGGTAAACATCGATAGATAAATCCCACCTAAACAAAAAAAATTTGTGGCTGCGCAATTATTTTAGGGATTTAAAGGTTTCTGGAAATTAAAAATTCAAGAACGTCTAAAGGAGATTTGGACGTAGTTTTTAAAATTCCGCCCTTCTCATCCTGTCAGAGATGCATAGGCCCTACATGTTCAGAGTAATTACAGTCAAGGAAAATGGGGGCGACCTTCAAAATGCAAGTAATTTTTGATGTCGAGAAAAACCTGGAAATTTCAAGAAATTCTAAGTAAATTATTAAAAAGGAATATAAAGGCTTAACTAAATCATATTAATTTAACACCTAAACACTAAAAATTGAGGGCTTTTAATTATGAGTATTAGCAAAATGCGTTGTAAAAATAGCCTTTAAACATGTTAGTATTTAGTAATGGTTGTGAATTACAAAAAAAAAGTGTTTAATTTAATGAATGGAAGAATTTTCATTCACTAAATAAAACTGAAAAAAAGTGGGCCTATATCAAGGAAAATTGAAAAATTTAGTTTTGGAAACCTGGAAAAATTAAGGAATTTCAAGCTACGAATAACCCAGAACTGAACTTAAAATAAATAATTTAAAATATAAGAACGTGCCATCGAAGATGGCCTTTTCCATAATGTATCTGTTTTAAATGTAATATGTGACTTATTCTAAAAATAAACATTTCACGTAAACACAAGATTCTTTTTTATGAGATGAACATACAAATTTTTACTATTTTTTAAAAATATTAGGATATAACATTTTTTACTTTATCGCTCGCTATCTTACAGGTAGAGAAAGTATTGTGATCGCCAAAAAAAATTGAACTCAAAATTTGGATGAATCTCGACGTTTCATGATCCCCCGAATCCAAAAAAGTGGTTTTTGAATTTCCGTCTGTCTGTTTGTCTGTACCTCCAACTAGAGCTTAAACTATTTTACCGAGTAGGCTAAAACTTGGTATCTAGGGTTTGCATAGGGTTGCCCTGAGGGGTTTTTGGAATTGAATATCTAACCCTAAAATTAAATGTAATTTACTGAAGGGCAAAAAGTAAAAAAGTCGATTTTCTCAAAATTGGTTCTAATGATTATGATTAAACTTAATTTCTACTAAACATTTATAAATATTCCAAACAAAATGGCTACTCTCAATATTTTGGCAAAATTACCTTAAAGGTTCCGGTCTGATGCGTACATTATCATTTTTTTTTATCATATCTCCGAAACTAAAATATGAAATTACTTACCTTTACAAAATGTAGATCTATTTATAATACAAATATTTTATTTGAAGCATAATTTTATAGGACCAATAACTTTCATCCTATACGCAAATATATAATTTTTTTAACTTTTCGAACACAAAAGTTAAAGTATTGCGACCCTAAAAAAATCTAACCTGAAATGTTGATGGATGTCGACGTCTCATGCTTGTCCGAACCCTAAAAAGTGGTTTTTGAAATGCCGTCTGTCTGTGTGTCTGGTTAAACTTAAAATTAAGAGTAGTTTAAGAAAGGGCGAAAAGAGAAAAAATAGATTTTCTCAAAATCGACTCTAACGATTTTGATTAAAATTCGTATCTAGGCGTTGATTAAGGTTATAAATAAACTGGTTATTTTCATTTTCCCCGAAAATTACTTAGGGCACCTTACAGAAGCAGAAACTTCCGTATCTCCGCAACTATTTGAGATACTAAATAACTTTTTATTGCAAAATTGTAGTACTATTAAGAATAAAAAACTTTTATATGAAATATATGTTTATAAAACCAACAGTTTCTGGGATATTGGCAAATCTATTAATACAATTTTGTGAGCTTTAGTTGTAAAGAGATACTACCTAAATTTTAACGTAATAATTCTCCAATTCCATATAGTAATTAAATATAAGTAAGTCTCTCAAAAAGTTTATGTTGTGTTTCCTTAAAGCCCTTAGGAGAAATGTTTGTACAACAATGATCTATCTCCATTTTAGCCTCAATAGTCATTATTTACATTTTTTATTGGTCAACATTTATGAATGAAGAATTTAATAGCAATGCGATGGCATGAAGATTTGCAACACCTAAAAAATGGCGAAAATTTTAACTGGAAGTTGAAATTTGAATACGAAGTGTTGACCAACATTGGGTCCACAAGGATCTTTTTTATCGGTCCAAACATACAAATAAGGACATTAATTCTCTAAAAATAAAATTATAAAATTTAAACCGGGACTCAAAAAGTGTTTTACATAGGTATAGAGCAATATATGTTTTGGCTTGCTAGTGCACATTATTTCGTTTCACATATATTACGAGTTTTGAGTAAATATCTCAATTTTCAAACAATAGAGCGAGAAAGTCCGTGTGGAGTTCCGTACCATTAATTTTTTTAATAACTTGACGTTTACTACAGTGAAACTCGCAACCCTGTTACTTACTATAATAATAATAATAATAATAATAATAATAATAATATTAAGCACTGCGTCATACTACCCGTTCGGGTTATACGCTTTACCATACTTACTATAGATCGATTACTTAATTCAATAGTTTTTCCTTTTCGAATATTGAAACTATAAGATCTTAATAAATATTGAATATGGTTCACTTATGTGATAATTCTTAACTGACAATATTTCCCAAACTTATCTTTTAAATATTTAATATAACTTTTGGTGAAAGCTTTTTGTTTGAATACCCTTATTCCCCCCACCTTGATATAGTCTGTTCCTTGAAATGTTGTCATTTTTAAGACCCAGGAATGTCTATATTTTTAAAGATACGAATTCATCCACCTCGACAATAGGTCTATATCATTTTGACAATTGTTTTAAGTTGATTACGCTTGTCAAAATGACAACACACATTTGAACGTGGTGGATGAATAGGCACATTTTTAAGATACCTAATTAGTAACAATTAATAATCAACATATAACTAGCAAGAAAAGTAATCAATTTAATAATCGTTGAAATTATGTAATAAACCTTGATACAATCCAATTTTCATAGAAAGCGCGTTATCTGACAGCTATAAAAGTTACCTGATCTACTTTCACGTTATTTTTAGCACTGCATATTACTCTCCGCTTGGGTTGTACCCCTATGTACTAGCTATTAATAGGTTAGGGATTAATAAGGCATAATTTAGAGAAAATGCACCTGCATTTGTGTGGAAGGAGAGTGGAAAACCATTTAGGTAAAACCCCCCTCAATGCACCCGACTGGGATTAAAACACGATCGTCCCTGTCTTTGGCAGTCTAGTTTAACACTAGAGTAGCGCGTTAGACCACGCGGCCACCAAAGCGAGGTTCACTTATTCAAAAGTCAAGTAATGTTATCTGCAGCTGTCATTTTAGATATGTATTATCAAAACCTATAAAATAATACTAAAAAATATAGTAAAATGCTATCCATTTTTTTAGCCTTTAAAATTATGATTTTTTCTAAATCTCCTTTTCGATGAAAATTGTACTGTGCAAAGTAATTTTAATATCTAAAACACAAATCAATATAATATCATTGATCTTATGACCCTTACCAATTTTTTACCTATATATTTTCAAAACATCCTTCCTTTTCTTTATGAAATAAGTTTTAAAGGGTGGATGATTGTCATGAATAAATGATAAGATGAAGGATAATCGATTACTTTTAATTAATTCCTACTGAAGTAATATCAGTTAGGTCCATTCCATGGGGAAAGCGGTTTTCGATGGGGATGAAACGGGTTACGNGGGGGTAAGGAAGGTTACGTATGCCTCTTAGTGAGATATGTGGCCTGCCCCGCTTCAAAATGAGAAAATATCTTACATTCCTCGGCATCTCTCTTTTCCTACACCTTCTAAAACTTACCCCTTAAAAAAAAAGTTTTGATGCTAACTTTTGAATTAAAGTCGAACATTTTTTTCTTTTCTTTTCTTTTTATATGTAAAATACGTTTTAGTTTCTAACTAGTGAACACGATTAGGATATTTTATTTTACTAAGACTTTATTGGTTTTAAAATCTAATCCAGTCCACATCGGTGGTCACGTGAAGTAAATGTCAAGGTCATCTAATCTGGCTTTCCGGTAGTTGGGAGGCCAAGGGCTTTAATTCCAGCCGGGTTCACTTAGAGTAAATTTTCACTAAATGGCGGTGCACTTTCACTCCGCGCAAATGTGGGTACATTTCCTATTGATTATACCTTCCTCATCTCAAACACATTATCATTATAATTAAATTTCGATATCCTGGACAGTCCAATTTTCTTAGGACGTTCCTATTTGGCAGCTAGAAAAGTTACAAAATATATTTTACTGTACTCCTATGTCAAGTAATGTTATCTGCAGCTGTCACTTTTTAAGACTAACAATATCTATACCGCTTCGGTTGCCGCTTGGTCTAAGGTGTTACTCTCGCAATAGACTAGACTGACAATGTCGGGGAGACCAGTGTTCGAATTCTGGTCATGTGTAGTGATGGTGATTTTTCATAAATAGTTTCCCCCTTTCCCTCCACGCATATGTTTGTACATTCCCTTTAAATTTAACCTCCCTTATCCCTAAAACATTATCATACCTAGTACATATTAGTATAGACCGAATGTGTAGTAAGACGAGGTGCTAAAAAATTTTTAGATTAAATAGCACTTTTTTTTTAGCGAATGTTACCAGAATACTCGGAATAGACGAAGCCATAATTCTACGGGTTGTTCTCTATGAGTGCGAAACATGGCCTCTCACCTTAAATTACGAAACTAGATTTAGGCTGTTCGGATGCAAGGTGCTTAGGAAGAAATTTGGTCCAAAAGGGGATGAAGATAGCGGAGAGTGGAGAAGGCTACATAATGATTAGCCTCATACCCTGTACTCATCACCAGACATTATTAGGGTATTAAAATCTCGCAGGTTACGGTGGACAGGTTATAAAGTGTGAATCTAGAACCGCGTTAAAGGCATTGAATGGCAAACCCAAAGGGAAAAGACCACTGGGAAAACCCAGACGCAGATGGGAGGGTAACATTTGGATATACCTGAGAGAGATAGGGTGTAATGAGATAGACTGGATAGAATTAGCACAAAATAGGGATAGGTGGCGTACTTTTGTGGGTGCGAAAATGAACTTTTGAGTTCCTAATGGCATAGAGTAAGTAAGTATGCTACAGTGGAAGCTGACTAATTCGAACTTCCGTAATTCAAAATCGTCTTTAATTCGAATTTTTCGCCCAGTCCCATGAATTTTATATTAAAACAATAGTAAACAAATTGTGGATAGAATGAATTTTGTTTTGGTTAATTCGAATTATTCGTACATTTTTATGTACTGTGCAGTATTGTTTTCCTACTTCTAGTTGCGGTCCCGTGTTGTTATATTTTTTGGAAACCGGGGAGGTGACTTTGGAATGCGGTCAGTACCCTTCTTCACGCCCCTCCCTCGTTCACCCTTACGTTTTGTTTACACGTACAGTTCTGTACTCAGTTAGTCAAGGTCGAAACTCTCAAGCGGCTACGTGCGCTGTTCTAAGTGATTTGGTTGTAGCGATATTCTTGTGACATGCGAGTTTATTTTGTTGTTTAAATGTTTTGTTTATTTTAAGTTTTGTTTAGTACATACTGTACAGTAGTGTTTGTTTGTGTGTGTGTGTATCGTGATGTCACTGTCCAAGCCACAGTCCTCAAAATCATTAACTTTGGCTGAAAAAGTAGTGGTAGTCGGTTAAACTTTTTTTAATCTCATACGGTCAGTGGTGTATGTGTTACCTTCTTCTGAGGTTTGGGCACCATGAAGGTAGGTGTGGTTACTTCGTGCCGGTGAGATAGCGTGATGATGATGATGATTATGTGGTGTCAGTAGAAATATTAAACCTAACTATAGTCTAACTAACAAGACCATGACCAACATAGGAACAATTGTCCTTCGGGAAAATACCCACACTACCACCGTGAATCAAACCCGGGACGTCTAGATTGGTTGCCAGTAATGATGAGCACCAGGCCAAAAGGCTGGTCGATAGCACTAATTAGATTGTAAAATGTTTGTATTATTGATTACAATAAAAAACTTTTTTTGTCTACTCCAAACGTTTTATCCTACCAGAAGCTTCCGAGAACAGAAAAAAAAAGCTTTGTATCGAGGCATACAAATGATTGGTAATCAATAAAACTTAATGAAGACGACGCTGTAAAATTATTAGAAATATTTCTATTATATAAAATGGAAGAATACAAGTAAATAAAGATAAGACCCAATAAAAGGCAAAATAACAATACTCCTTCCACATATTATTATTATTATTATTATTAGCACCGCGTCTTACTACCCGTTCGGGTTATACGCACTTACGCTAATGTGTAATGGTAGGACGAACCACGGTGGAGGCCTGTCATTCCCCACATTCACAAGTTGTCTTGTCAGAGGTGAAGGAAGGGTTTGGTAATCAGATAAATCTGTGCCAGGACTGAGGATTTAACCCCGGCCACCAGCATAGAAGTCTGACACCTTACCCCTAGACCGCCAGGTCACCCCTTCCACTTAAAAGAATCGATGTTATTAGTTATTATTTTATCAGGAAAATTCTGTTGAAACATTCGGAAGTATAATATATACACAATAAAAAATAGACTATATTTTATTCAAGTCATGATTTGTTTATTACCACACAGCAAGATATCAATAATGCAAAAAACAAACGAAAAAACACGCACACACACAAAGTAGACAAACCTCCCACATATAAATTCCTGTTTCCGTTTCGCAGCGGCTTAGATTTATTTATTTATATTGGATGGAACAACGAACTATTTAATGCTTCAGTTAAAACGCACTTGTGAGGCTTACAAAATAACCCTCAGGGGAAAACATCGCTGACACTAAAAACGACTACTCTGTATAGGTCGGTCACATTACATGAGAGAGCCCAGAGATCATGTTATTTGAAAATAAAAATACTAACATTATTTCATGTTTTCCTTGCATACCTAAAATTTAGGGACGGTACACACGACGCAGTTTTTTTTATACAAGAAGAGGTCACGATATTGTGCCACATGAACACATAAGTTTGAATAAGATACAATTTACACAACTCATTGTATATAATAGATTTAAAAATAGCCTTGTAGGAAATAGAAAACACCTTATATCGGCCATTTAGATTATTCAGCCTATGAACTTTAAACACTAAATACAACTGTCCACCAGACGTTTACTTAAAAAAAAATTAAATGTTTATTTATTAAGAGCCAAATACTTGAAAAAAACAGTTATAAATTAAAATGACAAGAGTAAAGCCCAAAATTTGGAGGTCTACAACTTTAAAAAAATCCTTTATTCATGTTTTTTTACTACCGTGTTTTACTAACCTCTCGGGTTATAATGCTTAATCAATAATTATGCTAATGTTTTTTTAGGGCTTAGGAAGGTCATATTTATAGGAAGTGTACCCGCATTTGCGTGGAGGAAAAGTTGAAAACATTTGGGAAAAATACAGTACACCCAACCGTGATTCGAACCTCAATTTCCCTGTCATCAGCAGTCTCGTCTACTGCGATGGTAGTGCCTTAGACCATGTGACCACCGAAGTGGATGCTTAATTCATGTTCATAGTCTTTAGGGATTATAAGGTAAATATGTATTTATAGGTATAATTTGATAAGCTCGTTTCTGGTAGTTGAAATTATGAGAAAATAGCTGAAAAAACCACTCATTTTAAAGTTTTAAATGTCCAGGATGTCCGCAAAAACGGTAGTTTCCAACGAAAGCCATATTTTCCTAGTGAATTTCCAGCTTGTCTAATGTGTAGGCAGTTGATTCTCTGCAGAGTCCTTTTTTGCTTACACCCCCATGGAAATCCTTATTAATGTATAATAATTATTGTAAATCGGTAGATAAATATTTTCTCTTTGGTTGGAAATAATAACTCAATTATTACTCCGGTGGTAAGGTGCAACAAATAGCTAGAGAGCTTGAAGAGAGATATTTATTAAGTTTTCATGTTAAGGGGAAATTTATTATAGTTTTGTTTGAAACTAAAGACCAAAAGTTCAAAATAAAGGAAAGTTGGTTGCCTTTAACTAGTCGAGTGAGGACTTATTTTATAGAACTTTTCCCATTAAAAAGTTTTGAATACTTTTTAGTACAACTATGTGTAGCCATGGATGCAATGATCCACTAATAATAATAAGTTAGAAATAAAAATCTTTTTAAACTACACAATGATTATTAACTACCCATAAAAAGGGCAAAGACGCAAGAAACTATCGTATTTTTCAAATATTGTAGTCAGATATACATACATGTCGTGTAAATGGTATTTAGTTAAAACTTGTGTGCAATCGATGTGACCAAGATCGTGTCCAATTTCTTGCCCAAAATCTTTGTACAATAAATTGTGTCGTGTGCATCTGTCTTTGGGTATTATTCGCACAACTTTATAGCAAAGGCATCAGATTACCAAATAGCTTTGACTCACCGGATGCCCTAGAAAGAATGATCCACAGGGAGTAGATTTATTATGTTGCAAATATATTTTTTACCACATTATGGTTTGTGGTGGGAAAAAAACAACTCAATATAAAAACACCACGGATTCAGCCATACCAATCGAGTAGTCTCGATAGGTTGGCGAAGATAAGTGCCAATTTCTGCTTAAAGAGGGTATCATGTGGTCAGCACAAACGAACCCTCCGCCCGGCCTAGAGTAGCTACTTTTTATTTCAAGTAACTCCTCATTTGTCGTCACGAGGTGAAGTTGACCAGAACCATTGCTTCACGGAAAGATCTGGGAGCAACAGTGATCGAACCCGGTACCTCTGGATCTGGTGGAATTAACTGTGAACATTAGGACCACAAAGGAACAAATTTATTTTGAAGTGTTTGCTATCCTTTCTCACTCGCATCGGTGGGCGCGCGTGTTAAACGTCAAGTTCGTTAAGTTTGGTTTGTCGGTAATAGGGAGGTCAGGGTTCGAATCCCAACCGGGTGGATGCTATAGAGTTTCATTTACTTTGAATTGTTTTCTATTCTCCTCTCACACAAATTCAGATACATTTTTTGTATTATAATTATTATTATTATTATTAGCACCGCGTCTTACTACCCGTTCGGGTTATACACACTTACGCTAATGTGTAATGGTTGGGTGATTGTGAGATGAAATGGAGGACCTACAGTTTAACGTGGAATCCGAACCACGGTGGAGGCCTGGCAGTCCACACATTCACAAGATTTCTTGTCAGAGGTGAAGGAATGGTTTGGTAATCAGATAAATCTGTGCCGGGACCGAGGATTGAACCCCGGCCGCCAGCACAGAAGTCTGACACCTTACCCCTAGACCACCAGGTCACCTATTTTTTTTGTAAATCCTATCTTCCTCATCTCCACTCTGTTGATGGAATCATTATTATTATTATTATTATTATTATTATTTGAGATATCTATTGTGTATTTTCTGAACTGATTAATTATAAACAACACCCAGCCCTCAAACCATTAATTCATCACTATGAAAGGGGAAACCCACATTTCACCAACTATAGATTTTTCAACCATGCCAGTAATAGAACCCGGAACCCTTAACTCAGTGGGTAGACATGCTACCGAGGGAGCAAAGGTGTAGAATGTTAGTCGAATAAAATTCATCGAGTCAAGATGTGTAATAGGATGAGATGAAATAAATGAACTTTAAAATAAAAAATCTCTGTTTTATAGTGGGGTTTATGATTATGGCAATAAGAAATAAAACATCGCGTCCTATTTGAATATTCCTTCCCAAATTAGTTAATTTGTCTTCATCAAAATAATTATTTAAAAAAAGATGCGGGTGTCTTTGAAGATGTGAGATGCTGCCTTGTTAGATAGGTACAGGTGCTAAAGAGGGATCAGCCTCGCACTAATCTCACTCGGAACACCTTTTACTACCCCCCCCCCAACCCTCTCTCTCTCTCTCTTACACCCAGATACCTCATTCCCACGCGCTTCAATCCCCTGTGAGGGAGGGGGGTTAGTAGAGGATGAAGGGTAGGTGCACTTCAAAAAACGTTGGCTTCGACTCTCCACATACACCCTCTCTTAGTAAACAACAAACAGAAGAACGTGCACAAGTTAAAAAATACAAGCTTTCATAATTAGTGAGGTTTTTAATTACACTTGAAACATGAGTCGAAGTAGCAAAAAAAAATAAATAAATATATATATAAAAGAATATTTTTCTTGCTAAAAAATTAATAAAGATAATTTGGGTCAAGTAAACACTTAAGTGTTATCAAAATTTCATATTTTATTTATCATGGCTTGCGTCAAATAAACTTGTTTTCATCCATACATGATTGATTCGCTACACATTTATTTATGTCTTATTACTTTCAAACATACAGGCCTACACTCTTTATAAATAGGATTACCCTTAACGAAAATCAATGAGGATTAAATAGACGTAACTTGACAGTTATTTCTTATTTGTTGATACAAACGCCTTCGCATTTTTGCGAAGCTCGAACCATTTCGAGAATATTTTGATAGTAATAGTAATATCAATTTCAATTTTATTCATTTTACCTTTTAATAACAAGAAAAATATTTAAAAGATTAGCCTTTAACCCTATTAACCAATTTTCATTTTGTTTACTATCACCATTATTTAATTAACTTGAACTGGAGTGCGACCTATTGAACTATATATTATTACAGGAAAACTACTTGCAATTATATATTTTTCTTATTTCTTTTTATTAGATATTTTTACATCAAAAATATGAGAAACCCTTACGAAACAATAAATAGTAAGTTTTATGCTAAGTGTATGTGACAAACTTCTACAAACTTACCACTAGAACAAACTGCTAGGGGACTTCATATTTCCAAATACTATAAAGAAAAAAAACCTCATAAAACATTCAATATGAGTTTTATCTTCAGGATTCTTCTTTAAAATAATCACTGCCTCAAAGTGGCATGTGCCCATAAGCTCGGCGTGAATATCTTTTAACGGTAAACATCTGCAGATGGCTTAGCCACGAGTTCAAATAGTAACAGTTCTTTCTCTTTCTTACAATACTCTTGACATTGTAATGTTATTCTTAGCGATGCGTACAGTAGCCCCATGGCTTCTTTGGTGCTGGCTTATGACAGTCAACAATTAGGTATATACCTAAATTTTGACTGTCAGAAGTGACAGCTGCTAAACACATGATTTACAGATCATATGGCTTGGTGTAGGGATACATAATTTGGTCTGGTAACTTTTCAAAGCCGTCAGCTGTCAGTCAACACCAAATAAGTCATGGGGCTACTGTAGCTGGTACCAGCTTATTGTTCTTGTTCATTATTCTTAAGGGTCGATAATATACGGGTCAGATTGATGTGATTTGTTGTCAGGTAATAATTGAAATCACTTATGTAGATTTAATTAAGTATTTATTCGGTATTAGTGATGTAATGAACGGGGCGAATATGCTAGCCGATATCACACGCACTGCTATTTCACTTTTTATTTTAGGGACCTGGTATGATTAAAATGTTATTGGATCAATCTTGATCTTAATCCAATCTAGTGACCGACGCGGAATAATTACGTTCCCGGCTCCGATTCGGTGATTAATAAAAAAAAATATATGTTTTTTCCCAACGAACGCATGTCCTAATTACTCGGTGACTATTACGCGGGTGTCCCCATCTCCGTTTTCTGACAGGGTGGTTTACGAAGACTTTGCTTCTAGGATATCCAGTAACGGGATGCAATCATCCCTCATTTCTTCCCCCTTGTCCTTGGAGAAGATTCGGCCTGGGTGGCTGGCAGACAGTCAGAAAGGGTATCCCACCATGCAGATATTTACTGCGAAATACAGTTTAAACTAAATACAGTATGAAAAAGTTGAATTTGATTTTATTATCTCTATTTAAAGGGATGTGTAAAACATAATCGTTACAACATCCTACCATATCAGAGCTAGATGTGAATTTCAAGCATTGCATAATTTTGCGGTTTATATAATTATATAATATATTTAGTTAATGATTGATGCTTAGCAAATTTAATTAATTGGTGAAGTATAACTAACGTTACTGTATTGAACCACTAACGACTAATAATTAAATTCGTTGATAGGCCTAGTAATAATGCGTGTCAGGACTACATAATTCATAACCCAGCAGTGGAAATATTAGCCAGTACTAATGTACCATTGCTTAGGTGATGCCTGGATGTACCAATAGTACAGTAGCCCCACGGCTTCTTTGGTGCTGACTGACAACTCACAGTTGACTTCTGACAGTCAACATTTAAGTATATAACTAAATGTTGACTGTCAGAAGTGACAGCTGCCAAACACGTGTTTTTGCAGATCATATGGCTCGGCGTAGAAATACATAATTTGGTCTGGTAACTTTTCAAAGCTGTCAGTCAGCACCAAAGAAGCCATGGGGCTACTGTGTACATTATTTCCATGAAGGTTCGTTCAATATCCCGATGAGATGTTGGCGATAATGAGTATGAGGGTGTGGAACCAGTGGAAACCCTTAAACCTAGCCCAAGTCTAACTAACAAAACCCTGAAAGCCGTTGGGGTAATTCCTCTTACGGGAAAAATATCCACGATATCAGCCGGGAATCGAACCTAGGTCCCCTAGCCTCGTAGCCAGGTGCACTGACAACTGCACCACGAGGCCGGTGGATTCATAAATGAAGCGTGTGTTCTAAACGTCAAGATCAATTAGTTGGGGTTTCCTGTGGTTTGGAGGCTGGGGATCTAATCCTGGAGTAGGTATGGAAGGGTTTTGTTTCATAGATATTTTTCCATTCTTCCTCTACGCAAATTCGGGTACATTTCTTAAAAATACCAGTCTTCATCACCACATTATCGTATACCCCGAATATGTCGTGAGACGTGGTGATAAAAATAAATATTTAAACTATGTTTGTATACATTAAGAACTTGTAAGACAATATGTGTTAGAAAATACAAACCTTTTTATACAAATATTGATTACATTTTATTATATATATAGTATATTAAATATTATTTCATAGCCATTTATTCTCTCTATTAAAAGTGACAGCTCACATTAACTAGCGAATTAATATATAAAACAAGTCCTAGTAACGTTTGTAACTGTTGGCTACTTTTATTCCTATAGTGTTCCTACTAAAGTAATGTGACATAAAAACAAAATGTAGTTTGAGTTACATAACCAAATAAAAAATAAAACAATCCCGAGCTAGCCACACGAAACACAGGGCTGTATATAAAGTTGCCTAGACTTGGTAGCTTGCGGCGAACTCTTTTCAAATAATAACCACGATTTTTTTTTCTGGGCCTACGTCAGCTTTACTCACACTGATATGTCCGACAGGGCTTTAGATGGTTTGGGTCATGAGGTTGTTTCTTGCCTGTTAAAAAATATATTATATTAATTGAGGGTAATTCCATAATATTCTTAAGTCACCACCCCGATAAGGTTAGTTTGATGTGATTTCTATCCATCAGGATCTGGGTACTCACACAGCTGGTTAGTGCTGCCTGCACCATCTGGTGGAAATCCTATTCACCAGGGGAAGTGTGGTGTTTCCCCGTTTCCTTCCACACTGAATTTCTATGAGCGAACACTAAAGGGCCTACCAATTATGCCAGCAAATGTATTTTTAACATACCTTAAGGGTTCTTTTTTTACATGCCCCAATTGACATGGGACTTCACATTCCCTCCGGAGAAAGTTGTGCTACGAATTTTTATCGGTCAAGAAAAAAATCCGTCGCCCTCGGATGGATTTGAACCTACGAACATTTGGTCCTGAGGCGAGCACACTACCCCGATACCATGTTGTCACTAATTTAACTAATTTAATAATTTGACGTTGGAATAAGAATATTTTCTTACGTTTTATCTGGTTTGTTTTTGTTTGCTACCCCCTGATTATACTGAGAACACAAATTAATTATCTCAGAACTTTTTTTTAGATGTGCTCTTACACTCTGAAAGAGAAATGCTAGACATTTTTATTGAAATTTTTACATTGTTTGAAAATAACACTTAAAAAACACACATATGTGATAAAAAGCTAAACACCTGAATAAAAACAAAATGCAAGCGTCAATCAAATCTAACATTAAAGCGAAAAACTTTTATTTTTATTTTAAAATATGCATATCAAGGAAAAACTTGAATCCATAAAAAACGACCAGTCAACACAAACTACCCATGTTATTTATTAGAAATGATTAAAATATGAGTCAATGACCCTGGGCTTGGGACGATTCCTGGAGAGCTCAGTTGTTAGAGCATTGACGTACTAATCCAAAGGTCCCGGGTTCGATTCCGTGTCCAGGGGTCATTTTTCAATTTTCAGAATGTCTTGTCAAATAAGGGTAAACAGATGTCTGGATGACTACATGTTATCCGCGTGCAGGGATTTACCCAGAAATTTACTTTGATGCGTAAGATAGGGATAAGGGGAGTAGTCCCTTAAAAAATTATTTTCAAACGAAAGTTTCTAAATTAAGGCATGCTCAGTCACTTTTTGCAATAAAGACCTTATGCTATTGGTCACAGCTCCTAGCTAAAGATAGGCTTACAAAGATTCTGGGTTCGATCCCCGGTGCTTCCAGATTTTTCAGCGAAGCAGTGGCTTTGGCACGGGTATCAATTCGGTCTTACGAGGACAAATGAGGAGCTACTTGAATGGTAAAGTAGCGGCTCTGGACTAGAAAATCGAGATTAACGGCCGGAGGGTTTGTTATGCCGGCCCCATTACACTTATATCCGCGAACGTTGGCACCATAGTAATAAGGATTGTCGATTTCTGTGACACAAAGAGCTAATTAACGCGAACAATGGGGGGCTTAATTGATTGAGAGGGTGGGGG
>CABEEJ010000144.1:0-47161 GCA_901482245.1 Timema douglasi
TTCCGCATGCTCGTCCGGCCGGTGAAATTGGGTAAGCGCTGTTCTTGTTGACTATCCCGTTTTTTTGATGCCTTGTAGCAATAATTTCTACAACATTTTACAATTCTGTTCATCAAGTGCTCAAGTAGTTTATTTAAATTTGCAAACATAAATGGTAAAAGAGGTTGATTGCTCTGATATTAGGTGAGAAATTGCTTTAACTCAAGTGAAACTGACAGCATGAATCCCAACTTTGATGTCAGAAGTTCATCCTTCACAAAATTGCTTAATGTTTGAAGATTATCAGATTTTGGAGGATGCTTGTTAGAATAAAAATACTGTTTTAAATACGGCAGCATTGGCATTGCTCTTTCTAACAATCTTGAGTTTTCTACCCATCTAATAGAACAAAACTTCATCGAGAAAAGAAATGATCTTGTTATTCTTTGATAGTCTGCACGTCTTGTTGGAAAATCTTTAAATAAATAATATAATGAGCACAAAAACTGGTTAATAGTCCAACTAGAGTTAGCATGTGCTGTTTTGTAAGCACCATGTACAGTGTGTAAAGAACAAGTTACAAATTTCAGTAACATAGGATCTTGTAGAGAATCTTCCTTCAAGTAACTTTTGAGATCACTTAAAAAATTGAGGTTTACATTTGGTTCATCCATGAAAACTCAAAGCATTTTTTTAAACTCCAAGCCCTAGTGCAGGTATAAAGTTCATAAACATATCTTGAGCTGTTGCAAGACCTAAATAGCAAGATGTTAAATATCTTGTATGAATTTCATTTCCACTCCAGAAGCAAGCAACAACATCTATATAGGTCTTCTGAGCCACAGTATTTATGCTCTCATCAAATGAAGTACAATAAAATGAGCATTGCTTAACCATATTCTCAAGCTTGCTTTTGAAAAAAGGTCCTAGTCCATACACGATGACATATCCAAGTTTATCTTTATGCACTTGAAATTTCTGGGCAATATCACACTATCGGAAAACATTACTTTAAAAAGATCACTACAAGCAGAACAACTTCTAGCAGAAGAATGTGTCATTACTTGATTAATAGCCCAATATTTCAGCATGAGAAACTTCATCTTTGACAAAGAAGCTCTGAATAGAACAACTAGGTCTAGGACTTCTTTGCTGGGGTTCTGGGGTTCAATCCTCAGTCCCGGCACAGATTTATCTGATTGCCAAACCCTTCCTTCACCTCTGACAAGAAGTGTATTAAACACAACTTGTGAATCTGTAGAATGCCAGGCCTCCACCGTGGTTCGGATCCCACGTTAAAACTGTAGGTCCTCAATTTCATCTCACAATCACCCTACCTGTAAACATTAGCGTAAGTGTGTATAACCTAAACAGGTAGTAAGACACGGTGTTAATAATCGAGTTTCAGGTTTCAAAACTACTTCATGGTCATTAGCACTAAAATGTACATCTTCATGTAAGCCTACAGACGACATTGCATTTTAGGCCATAGGGACGAAGTCCAATATTTTTTTGCTCCCCCTAGCAACTTTCACTCTGTCAACATGCTTCTTTCCCTTGGCATGAGACCGGATTGAAGATATTCCCATGTTACTTATATCAAAGTTAGTTTTACACAAAGAACAATGGCATTTACTTTTATCACAATCCACATTTTGTAACCACAGCCAATCTTTAAACACTGTACTGTCCAATCAATCATCTTTAAAAAAGGTTTTTCATCTGAGTTTATTAATTTCTTCTTAAACACAAAGGTCACAAGATTAACAAGTGGGATCTGCAGAATACTCACACCAGGCCAAGTTTAGGAACAGTAGTTTTTCTTTTGGGTGGATAGAGGTGATTAGGAGCGAGAGGGTNAAGAACACAACCCATACTGTACTGTGCCATTGGAATGTCAAGGTCAGGTAGGGGTACCATTAGTTTGAACTTGAGCAGTTACTAGTACCACTCATAATGGTTACTGCTGGAAATAAGTTTTGAGGGGGGTGGGGGTTAACGGGGAAGTTAGCTACTAGTTTAGTCAAAACAGTTATTTGTTTCTTTCACTAGTATGTAAGGGTTAGAGGGTTAAGGGAAGGCTTAGTGTAGATACTGAAAATAGAAAGGTCAGCAAATGAGGCAAACATCCCCACTGCTAGGTCATCTACAAGGTTAACTAATTGTGTGGCAAACAAGATAGACTAGAGGTAAAGTAATTGAGGGGTGGTAAAAATAAAACTATCAGTTGTCCAGATAATATCAGGGTTCTCAAAATGCTTAATCCAACAATTCACTCAATGTAATAAGGTTGAATATTTTTCCAAATTCTGATTCAAAATTCCAGTATATTTTGATATTGGTAGACACCCTGTTTTTAAACTTGTAATTTAGGTTATCAACAGTATAAAAGCTGGGAACAGAGTTCTTTTACATAAGCTATTAAAGCAATTTTTGAAGGATATGAAGGCAGACTATGGGGACTTTTTTCTTTACGACCAAGTGAGGTGGTTGATTGCTGGAAAGTGTCTGGAGTGATACTTTGGCTTGAGAAAAGAAATCCCCGCATTCCTCAATCAGTTTGTTTCATCAGATACAACACAATTGGAGGGAGAGCTACAAAGTACAGGATTCCTGAAACAACTGTCTTTTCTCATGGACATCACCTATTTTAATTAACTCAACCTGAAAAACAAGTTGGTGTCAGATTTAATGGGAAACATAAATGGGTTTCATAATAAACTAAAAATTTTCAAGTTTTCTTGGGAATAAAAATGACTTTGCACATTTTTCAATCTCTCGGCAACTAGCAGAAGAGTTTAAAGATGATGAAATACTTGATTTTTTTGGAATTTGGTGCAAATATACCGGAGATAATAGATAAGCTCAACGTGCTCAAATAATTTGAAATGTTAAAAAATAGCATCCTGCAACTTACAAATCCTCTAGATCCTGACAATGAAAAACAACAAACTGACCTCCAACTATAATTGTGTGATTTGCAAGCTGATTCATTTCTACAGACCAGAGAAGAAAAGGGACCAGATTTCTTTAAACTACTCTTAGGTGGATGATTTCGAAAATCTCCAAAATTTTGGACAGAAAATTACCTCAATGTTTTGTAGCACATGCATATGTGAAAGTATGTTCTCCAAAATAAAGTTCATAAAGAACCACAGCAGAAGTTGCCACACAGATTCTTCTTTGCTTCACCTCTTGAGAGTGGCAACAACAGAGTTCGAGGTCGATATTCCTGCTTTAGTGAATACAGCAAATAGATCTCAAGTTTCACATTGAAGATTATGTGTACTAGTACCTAAGTTTAATTTCTTCATTACATCTGTTGTATTAGTAACGAATCACAGATAGTATATTTTAGTCTTAAATTTGTTTTAACTTGTAATTACAATAGGTTTAAATTCCATTCACAATTAAATAGCTGTTCTAGTGTTTACATAACTTGATTAGATATAGCTGATTATGATCCAGCCTGCCATGAGGCCCGTGGATTCATTTGTGGTCCTCGGGCAGTTTTAATTTGGAAACTCCTGATCTAGGGCATTACTCTTATAATTGAATGAACTTCCAATAACGCGAAGGTTGAGGTTCGATTAGTGAGGATGGTTTTTACTAAAACTTCCCACCCCTCCCCCAAAATAAACATATCACTTAGATGGGTTTTAAAATGTAGGGCTAAATAGTGATTCATACTGTATTATCTCAATAGCCGATTTCACTCCCAAGGTGGATTGAGCAATGCTAGTCTAGCCTAACCTTATCCTCAACTAATAATTAATCCTACCAGGGAAATACTGTACAGAGTAAATAACGTTCAACTGGATGACTTCTACTGAATTGAAGTCTTCTGGTCATTTGTTGTATTCCTTTACGATTAGTATTCTACAATGAAGTGCCCAAACAACCTGTTTTTAGTTGGAATGATGGTGCCCAATTCTCTGGTTTACACTTTTGGTCGAGTTAACAGTGCCCAATCCACCAATATTTCACATGAAAAGTACTAACTCCACCACATAGATAGCACATAAATGGTAGAACTGTGTGTAATTTTTCAGATAGGTACAAATGACTGTACTAGGAAGACTAAGCATATATAGTTTTTTCCTTAACATTTGCGAGTTTTTTAACAAAGCACAAAGCTAAAAAAAAGGAAATTATTATTTTAGATAAGTTAAATTAACAATGTATTTTTGATTTTTCAAATGGGGGAAATGTATATTATTTTAGTAAGTTAAGGGTGACAAAATGCCATATAGCTCAATGACTAAGTATATAAATTTGCAAGAATTAATTAGTGTATGTGCACTATTTATTGTATTAGAGCCAGGATGACCAACTGTCTTGCAGTTATAAGGGAAGATACATATATTTACAATAGCAGCCATTGTGTTTACAATTTATTTGAGTTAAGACACATTGATTCTAGTCAACATAGAATGTCATCAATTTAACTTTCTACCCACTAAATACTGTGGTGAGTTCTCCAATATCACCTAAAAACAAAGGTATAAAATTAGGTATGAGTGGAAAGATACACAATGTCATTATTTTAGAACAGTGGTTCGCAACTGGTGGTCTGTGAGAGCCTCGGGAGTGGTCCATGCGTCAAAGTGCCCACCCAAAAACGGCAGAATTTGAGATACAACTGGCCTATCTCATAGACATTTTCTCCCATTTTAATCACCTAAATTTGATTGAAAATACAGAGTTCTGGAAATGAAAAGTTGGAAGGTGTCATCAACATTTATGTGTTTGAAGACAAATTTCGCACATTTCTATGCAAAATTGATATGTGGATTGACAAAGATCGAGAGAAAAACTATTCAGCATTTCCAACGTTGAAAGCCCTTGCTGACGATAAGAACTATGCTACTGTCACAGAAGAGGTCCAACATAACGTGTTGTGTCACAAATACTCAAGGACGAATTAATTCACACATTATTTTCCAGAATATGGCAAAAATGAAAGTGAATTCATTAAGAAACTAATTTGAAATCTTTTAAGTGTTAAGCCCAAGGAACTTCAAAACGATTGTAACTTCAGGGACTCGTTTGAATCTGGTGTAAACATGGAAGAGTTGTGGTGTAAGAACGCAACATCATACCCAAATACTCGGTGAGCCGTCTTACGGTATCTGATAGTGTTTTCAACAACCTTTTTGTGTGAACAGGGATTCTCTACTATACTTTAAATCAAAAACAAGCAAAGAAATTGGCTGTATGCAAAAAAATTACATATTAGATTTGAGCAAGAGTATATTCCCAAGAATTTCTCAATTAGTGAAACAAATTCAATCTCAAAAACCACACTGAAAATCTTAATAAATACAGAGAGTTAATTTTACTTTTTATTTTATCTAATATTCTAATTTGTTTTTCAAACATATTTTATTATGAAAAAAGCAGTGAAAAAATTTGTGATTTTTAGAAATAGTAATAATAATAATTTAACTTAGTTGCCTGAAGTTCCTAGGACTAGGGGAAGTATGTTGACCGGGGGTAGGGATGGGGGAGGAGAGTGGTCCACTCTATTCAATTTTAGACTGAGTGGTCTGCGGCCACCTTAAGGTTGGGAACCACTGTTTTAGAAGAAGCCATATTTAGTAAAATCACAATATGTTACATATTGAATGTATAAAAAAATATACAATTTGTTTTGAGTGATTTCTCATTCATTCAGATCTAGCTCAATGCTTTGTACAATAACATTATTTGAGATATTTATATTTAGAAAAAGTATCTTATTTGCAAGTAGAACTTATCTAAATTCTATCATGTTTGGTGGAGACAAATTCTTATTCCAAGGCCATTTATGACAAGCCAGGTCTTTGAATGTACATAACCTTTGTTCCAGCATGATTAAGACAATGACTTCCCTTTAGAGAATATTTAGGACAAGGATCTACTTTTAATTTTCCTTATGTTTGGATTTAACTATGTTTTCTACAAAAGTCACTTCTCAGAGCATGTTAAGCTCCAGTACCATATTTGTATGTATATAGTTATTGTTATTATTTTTATATATAAAGTTCACCATGCTTTATGCAATAACATCCTCTTTGAGCACATAAAGGAAAAGTAACTTATTTGCATGTACAGTTAACACCCGATTATTCATGGTAATGGAGGGGACGAGTGCCATGAATAATCCACATATATAGTTACACAAGAGATTGTATCACATTCATTTCAAAGTAGTACTCATTTATCATGACTGCATTTAAGAACACAAAATTATATTTCAATAACTAGGATAGAAAAAAATATTTTAAATCAAATCAATGTACAGTATACTCCAAATAGACACATCACTTAAAAACGCCTGTACTAGTCTTCTGCTTTATTGAAGCTGTTTTCTTTTTCCTTATCTCGATATGTATTTTCCATAACATAATAAGGTTGTCAGATTGGACTGTGTCATCTTCCTGTTTCAGATAATTAAGCAGGTACAATCCTGAAACGACTCCTCCCCCTTGATAAACTTTTTTTCTCTCTGGCCATTATCCCTTCCTTAGTGTTTTACTGAATACAATAGTCAGTAGCTATTATCCATCAACGCGGCATTGCATTTTTTAAAGACGTTGACCTATCCCCCTGCTGTTGGGGATGCCACAATTAAGCTGCAAAGCGGATAATTGGTAGTTTACTGTATTTCTAACCTAAATTCAGCAATGTTTTACACAATAACCTCCTTTTATAGCCTGTCTAGGACAAGAATCTATTTTGCATGTATACCTAATCTTAATTCCACCATGTTTTACACAATAACCTCCTTTCAGAGCTTGTTTAAGGCAAGCATCTGTTTTGCATATATACCTATTCTTAATTCCACCATGTTTTACACAAAACCCCCCTTTTGCAGGCCATTTAAGACAACCACCTTCTTTGCATGTAGAATTAATTCCACCATGCATATTACAATAACCTCCTCTAAGAGGGCGTTTGGGACAAGAACCTTCTCTGCATGTAGAATGAACCTTAATTCCACCATGTTTTTTACAGTAACCTCCTTTTGCGCGCCATTTGGGACAATCATCCACTTTGCATGTAGAATGAATTCCTCCATGTTCCTTACAAAGCCCTCCCTTCAGAGCTTGTTTAGAACAAGGACCATTTTTACATGTCAAATGAATCTTAATCCCGCCATGTTTAATACAGTAACCACCCTTTTCAGGCCATTTAGAACAAGAATCTTCTTTGCATTTAGAACTAACCTTAAGCCCACCATGTTTTTTGCAATAACCTCCTTTTAGAGCAACATTAGAACAAACAACTTCTTTGCATGTTGATCTTAGTTGGGTGCCTTTATTGTTCGAGTATTCTTCCTTATGCTCCCGATTAGGACAATCATTGTTGAAACTTCTAACTTCTGTGGATCCAGATATATTTGGATTTGTCTGCAATTAAAAATAACTTAGAAGTAAGACAACAGGTACTAGGTTGTTTAAGCTAATTTTAATTTAATTATGAATATAATGTAACAATATACAATAAAATACACAAATAAAGATTAACATTCTTACTATCATAACTGTATGTAATTTATGAATGTAGTGTTTTTATGTAAAACATTATTTCAAGTTAGATTCACAACAATACATAGCTTTATATCATAAATATTAATTTATTATAAATAAGATGTGACATAATAGATATATTATTAAGGAAAAGGTTCATCCTGATGGATTTGTGGTAAAATTGTTTGTAATATTTCCTTCCATAATTCTACTAGGAAATTAATTTTTTTTCCAGAGTTGGAGATTTTAGAAATATTTACATCTGACACATGAACATAATAAGCCCGGGATTGGAATTACATGAAACTAGGCAATCTATTTTAAGTAAAATTTATAATTATAACGCTAGTGAGGACATTTTTTATTGCTGATAAAAAATGAAATTTGTCTAAGGGTTGTAAACTCAAAATGATTATATAAGCACAACCAAGACTGGAAATGTTTTTCCAGGTTGTTATTTTAAATTAAAGTGTGTTTGAGTCACACATCAAAGTAGGCCATGAATATAGTATAAATAATTTAATTATATAATGCTTCTATGACAACACAGATGTTAGAGTCACTGTGGATGTAAATATTGATAGTTTCAAGAGCTAACAGTGAGATTAAATAAGACATTGAATAAGGAAATAATCACTTAAAATATTATTTGCTTCAAGTGTTACTTAATAATATATAATGTTATTACATTTCCAAATCATAATTTCATTAACATAACATTATGTCTAAGGAAAATACAAAAAGTAAATTGTATAAACAAAAATAAAAGCAGTATTTACTATTTATATAATCAGCAATTTACAATAGATTAATCACTTTTATTCTTTAATTTTTTTTCAAATCAAACAATTAGAAAAAATAAAGCTAAATTGTCTGATGTTAGGATAAAATAAAATTGTTAAACACAATTGTTGTTAATGGCTCAATCTAAGGGGTCTAGAGATAAGAAACGTTATTTGGATAAAGAAGGGATGTTAAAAACACAATGATAAAACTAGAAGGATAAATAAACTGTTAGATAATACAGAAACAAGGTGTGGGGGTGGAAAAAACCAAATTAAAATTAAATGAATGTGACCCGCTTCAGTTGACATATGGTTTTAGGCATCACTCATGCTGGACCGGCCTTCTAATGATGAGGTGATTGGGGTTTAATATAGGTCGAGTTTGCTAAGGGTAGTTTTCTTAAATATTCCCAGCTCTTTCCATGCAAATGCGGGTAGATTACCTCTAGAATGGCTTCCTTACTCATCCATACTCAATTAGAGTAATTATCATATAGGCCTAAATGTTTAGACTGAACAGGTAGTAAGATGTAGTAGTAAAAAAAATTGAGGTGTAGGATAAGTATGAAATAAGGTTTATTTGTATTCTTTTAGAACCTTGTCTTACTACCTGTTGGGTTATACACTTATATACAAGGCACGTCCAGAAAGTAAGTACTGGATTTTTTTATTTTAAAAATAAAATTGTATTTAAAACAAAATTACAGGATTTTGTTGGTATGTATGTCGGTTATTTCTCCACGTAGTCGCCTTCCCGTTCTATGCAGGTTGTGAGCCGTGGCACAAGCTTTTGATGCCCTCCTCCTTCCAGTTCAGGACCTCTTGTTTCACCTCCTTGTCGGTTGAATTTTTTTTCCACCCATGTGAGTCTTGAGGGAGTCGAAAAGATGAAGTCTGAAGGCGCCAAGTCAGGGGAGTATACGGGGTGTTGACCAAAATGTCCCAAACGAATGAGTCCAAAAGCGCCTTAGTGGCGATGGCCGTGTGCGGGCGGGCGTTGTCGTGCAACAAGCGCACTCTCTACATCAACATTCCCCTCCGTTTGTTTTGAATTGCTCTCTTGAGCTTTTTTAGGGTCTCACAGTATCGTGCTGCATTAATCGTCTCCCCCTACAGGCAGAAATTAGATCAAAATGATCCCTTTTCGGTCCCAAAAAACAGTGGCCATGATTTTTTTTGGCCTGAAATTGAGGTTTTGAATTTTTTGGAAGATGGGGAACTGGTGTGCCGCCACTGTGATGACTGTCTTTTTGTCTCAGGAGTGTAATGAGCCACCCAGGTTTCATCTCCAGTCACAATCGAGCTCAGAAAATTCTACACCTTCCAATTCAAATCGCTCAAGGAACTCGCGAGCGCTAGCGACCCGATTCACTTTGTGCTGCTCTGTCAGTTGTTTTGGAACACATCTTGCGCACAATTTTTGGAATCCCATCGTTTCTGTAATTGTTTCGTGTAAGAGAGATCTGGAGAGTTGTGGAAACATCGCAGAAATTTCATTCACTGTCAATCGGCGGTTTTCACGAACAGTTCTCTCAATTTTTTGCACCAACTCATCGGTCAAAATGGAAGGTCTTCCACACCTTTGATCGTCATGAACATTCGTTCTACCTTCATTAAACCCACGACACCACTTAAACACGTTCGTTCGGTTCATAACACCTTCGCCATAAACAGTTTTGATTCGTGAAAAAATTTCAGTCGGTGTTTTTCCTTCAGTGAAAAGGAACCTGATGACAGCGCGCACCTCGCAATTGGCGGGATTTTTTATCGACATACTTCACACAAACGGACACTACAAGGCGAGTTTTCATACTAACGAGGTCCGCCCGTGCTCGTTGTGTTAAGAAGAACCCCCACTACCACTCAGGTTGTCAACCTTGGAAAAAAAAATTCTCAGAGCACGAGAGGGCAACCAGTACTCTTACTTTCTGGACGTGCCTCGTACTAACTACACTAATTATTCTAGGGATTAGGAAGGTTATATTTTGAGCAGGTATATCCACATTTGCGTGAATGGAGGTTGGAAAATCATTTTAGAAAAATCACCCTTAGTACACCCGACCGAGATTCAAACTTCAACTTCCCTGTCATTGGCAGTCTAGTCTACTGCGAGAATAGCATGTTAAACCATGCTGTTATCAAAGCAGGTTATTGGTAACTATTCAAGTGTAAATTATGCAATAAATTACAAAACTATTATTGTAACCATGTAAAAAGAACAATGGATTTTAAGTTAATTAAATGTAAGATTCACGGTTAAAATTAGTGATTTATGTTTGTTTCCCAGCTTTGATTCTCTTCCTTGTGGCGAGGTCACACCAGCGTATTGATAACATGACATCA
Source organism: Timema douglasi (assembly GCA_901482245.1). Lineage (NCBI taxonomy): Eukaryota > Metazoa > Arthropoda > Insecta > Phasmatodea > Timematidae > Timema > Timema douglasi. Next base: position 10,622 of record CABEEJ010000144.1, read on the forward strand.
ATAGCAAGTTATATGGATATGTTAGATAAAATGGAATGTTTGATAGTCGTAGGTCGGTTAATCGGGACTTTATTGACCTTACTTACTCCATGGCATTAAGAACATAAAAGTACACCACTTATCCCTATATTTAGCTAGTGCTGAATTTGTTTTCATCATGAAAGGTAATAGACCACGTAACACACTCAAAGCATGACCAGTAAAATAACGTATTTTGAATAATGTGAGTTTTGCATTTCATGAAAGCACATGAGATAACAATTTACTGACCGAGTTTTGGCATGCATTTCCCGACTGTATTCTTTTCCTGATTATAAAAATAATATTATTGCCAGTTAAAATTGATCCTATTTATTTAAACTCATTAATCAGCACTCTATTGTATTAGAAAAAAAATGTGACTTCCTGGAAAAGTGACAAATTATTATTATTATTATTTGAGTATTTAACATATGTACAACACTTTTTCAAAAACTGATTATTTAAGCTATAACATTTATAAACTAACTTAAATTTACAACCGACATGAGAATGAAAAGAACGACCTCGAATGCACTGCCCCCAACCAAGATATAAACCTCCACAACTATGGAGGATGTAAAATATGTTTAAAAATACTTTTAAAATTGCAAGCCCAATATAATATTTTATTAGCAACATCTTTAAATTTAATATTATACGAGCGTGACTGTGAGAATGTACTTACAGTGAGAGCCTACTAGCAACCAACAATAACATACTTATTAAGGATTCAAATGGTGATAAAAGAGAAATGGAAGCATGCTTGTAAAGAAAAATATAAACAAAATTTTAACTGCCTCACTATGCCACATATTTCATCAAGAATATAACAGTATCAGTTCTACATCATTCTTGAATAGCGAATTGCTCTAAAGTTTAATAATTAGTATAATTAAAGTGTTTTTATTTTACCTTCTGTGCTATGCACCATTATTAATTCTATTAAAATAAATTAATTTATTCATATTGGGAAAAAATGAATTTTACAATATTGTATTAACATTATTTAAAAATAACTTAATTCCAAAACATAAAAACCTACCTTGTAACTTTTTAATCCCAAACTCTTGCAAGCTTGCCTAGCTCCCAAAACCTGACAACAACCATTGATATTTACATTAAGCGAGATTTGTCTTTTATATAAAACAAGGCAAATAAAAACTGAGGTATAGTACAGCAAATTTCAATATGTAATTATTTTACAAATGACCCTATTAAATAAAATCACAATTTATTCAATCTGGTTTATTAGTTTTTTTGTCCATTCTTTATACAGTAAGCGCCTCCAAAGCCTATTCAGGAGAAACGTCATCTATGTAGATACAGCTTCAAGTTCCCCAATGCTTCATTCAATTACTACCTTTCAGGATCTGTTCAGGATATACACCTTCTTTGCATTTAGAGATAGCCATAAGTTACACAATGCTTCGTACAGTAACCTCCTTCTGAGTCTGTTCAGGACCAACATCTTTGCTAATAGATCCGACCACGAGTTCACCAAGTTTCATACATTAACTTAAGAGCATGTTCGGGACAGACATCTTCTTTGCATATAGATCTAGCCTTGAGTTTTACCAAGCTTTGTACAGCAACCTTCTTTAAGATCCTGTTCAGGACAAACATCTTCTTTCATATAGATTTTGTTTTTGAGTTTTACCAGGCTTCATACAGCAACCTCTTTCATAGCCTGTTCAGGACAAACATCTTCTCTGCAAGTAGATCTAGTCATAAATTCTACCAAACTTCACATAATAACCTTCTTTCAGAAACTGTTCGGCACAAACATCTTCTGTGCAAGTAGATATAGACTCAAATTCTGCCAAGCTTCATATAATAACCTCCTTTCAGAGACTTTTTAGGAGAAACACCTTCTTTGCATGTAGAGCTAGCCCTGAGTTTCATAATGCTTCAACCAATAACCTTCGTTCATAGCTTGTTCAAGACAAACATCTTCTTTTCATGCAGATCTAGGTTCGACCATACAATAAACTCCTTTCAGAGCCAGTTCAGACAAACATCTTCTTTTCTGTAGATCTAGCTTCGAGTTCAAACCAAGCTTTATACAATAACCACTTTTCAGAGCCAGTTCAGACAAACATCTTCTTTACATGTAAATCTGGCCTCAAGCTTTATACACTAAACTACATTTAGAATCTGTTAAGGACAAAGATCTTCTTTGTGTGTAGATTTAGCTCTGAGCTCCTCCAATCTTCATACAATAATCTTTCGGAGCCTGTTTAGGACAAACATCTATTTTTGCAAGTAGATCTCTCACCGATTTACACAAAGTTTAATACATATCGTACTTTCAGAGCCTGTTTAGGATTAACATAGGCTTTGCATGTAGATCTAGCTTCCAGTTCCACAAAACTTCATAGAACAGCCTTCTTTCAGAGCTTATGTAGGACAAACATCTTCTTTGACTAGATCTATCCCCAAATTTCACAATGCAAAAGACAATAACCTCCTTTCAGAGCTTGCTTAGGACAAGGACTGTTTTTGCATGTACGATAAACTTTAATCCCACCATGTAATTTACAGTAACCTCCTTTTAAAGGCCATTTTATACAAGGACCTTCTTTGCATGTAGAATGAATCTTAATTCCACCATGTTTTCCACAGTAACCTCCTTTAAGAGGCCATTGAAGACAACCATCTTCTTTACACATAGAACGAACCTTAATTCCACCATGTTTTACACAATAACCTCCTTTTTGTGGCCATTTAGGACAGCCATCTTCTTTGCATGTATAATGAACCTTCAGTCCACCATGTTTTACACAATAACCTCCTTTGACAGGCCATCTAGAACAAGCACCTTCTTGGCATGTAGAATTGATTCCACCATGCTTCTTACAATAACCTCCCTTAATAGCTTGTTTAGGACAAGCATCTTCTTTGCATTTATAAACAACCTTAATACCACCATGTTTTTGACAGTAGCCTCCTTTAAGAGGCCATTTAAGACAAGCCTCTTCTTTGCATGTAGAACTAACCTTAATTCCACCATGTTTTACACAATAACCTCCTTTTACAGGCCATTTAAGACATACATCTTGTTTGCATCTATACTTTTTGGAGTCTTTATAGTCTATAGAGTATCTGTCTGTCTTCTCATGTTTAAAACAATCATTGTTGAAACTCCTCACTTGTATGTATCCTGATTTATTTGGATATTTCTATAAGAAAGAATAAATTTAAGTAAGATGACAGTTTGTTACAGCATATTTTAAATTAAGTACATGTTAAAATTATACATAGCATTTTACCATGAAAGTAGAAAAAAAATTCAAATATTGTGGATTAGATTATAAAGAGGGAGTATTGTTACATACACCTATTTAGGGTTTTAGTAATAAATAAAGCATATTCTTCTTGTAGCAAAAATTACAAATTTACTTGGTGATTTTGTCTTGAATAAATAATTTAGTTTTTGAATGGTGACAAATGTTAGAAAAATATAATATCTCTTATTTATTTCCCTGGCACGAGCGGTGAACAACGTCTTTGTTTGCCAAAACATTCTCGAGTGCAGTCATGAATGAATATTTGATTGCAATAAATTATTGTAATGCCATCTATTAACGAACTGTACTTTTAACAAGTCCGAATATTGAAGCTGATACATGGAGCTACCAGTTCAATGCTACACTATGACCAGGAATAAAGTAATTGATGATAAAATTGATTATTAGCAAAAACATTTGCCAGTTAAAGAGTATACCAGTAGAAAAATGGTTGCTGGGCTTAAGCAGATAGCTATACTACATGTGTGCCAGGGAATGGGTTAAGTTGGCTTTTACTAAACTATGAATCCTTGGTAGTTATACTATGATTTTGGTAGGAAGAACAGTAGAAGTTAGTTACTAAAGATACTAAAACAATTTTAATATATCCGTACATCAATTCATGTTATCTGCAGCTGTCACTTTTGATAGTTATTATCAATACCTATAAAATAACACAAACAATAAAATAAAATGTTATCAGTGTTGGCCACAAAAAAATATGTTTGAATTTTCTCTACTGTTATTCCAACCAAAATCGGGGTTGTACATTAAAATCCTTTAGGAAACTAGAATTTAAATAAATTTCACAATATTATAACTACATGTGCTTTTAATGTCAGTTTGTGACCCATTTGCATTAGTGAGTTGGTTGATAGCATTTGATTACTTTCGACTGTGATATATATATAAAAAGAAGAATAAAAAAACTACAATGTAGCACAGACATTTCCAAAATAATTTAATTTATTTCTTGAGGAGTGTTAATAGTTTTAAATATGTAATCATTACATTTTGATGATAGTTCCGTTATGACAATTTTTCGTCACAAACTTTAAAAACAAAAAAAATCAATAACCCAATTGGGCGAATAAGCAGTTTAAATATAAGGCTCTGTGAGTCTGTTTTGCATGTACCCGGTTTTAATAAGGGTAGTCTGCTCTTCCTCATCACAAATTCCTATACATTTCCTATGAATTTTATGGTTCTGAGTCCTACACCATGAGTGTTATTAAAATGCACACAGTCTGTACTAGTTATACAGAGCAGTATAATTTATCTTGTCCCTCATAAATAAAGAGTGCTATAGCTAAATGACACCTGGAGATGGGAATCGAACCTGGGACCTTTGGCTTAGTACGCCAATGCTCTACCCACTGAGCTATCCAGGAATCGTCCCGTGCCCAGGGACATTCTTCATTCATATTTTAAGGCAGAGTCTATGATGGACATGCAGAAATCATCAGCTACAAATGTGTGATTTATTAAGATAACGAGCTATCAGATAACGCAGTAATTTTTAAATACTTGAAGATTTGAAAATATAGTCGTGTTTTTTCTTTACAAAATGTAAAAAAGTCTTACTGGCTTAACTCTCCGGCTGGTTAATCCATTGCTGAATTAAGGATATATTTTTACCATACTTGGTAGAAAGCAGAGGAACACTCCACCCTTTGAATTAAATACGTTCTTTAAACCCATGATTGTGGATCAGAAGTGTCCTAATTAAATATGTTTAAGTTTCATTTTAAAATAAAAACTTTGAAATGTTCACATACATCTATTATACATGCCACCATATGAAAACTATAGATTCATACGGGGATCATATAATTAAAACAGTAGAATTTAAAATGGTCTTCAAATCTGACAAACATATATGGCTGATTTAGACAAGAGGTTTCCTGGATTGCCCTACCTCAGGTTATAATTTTTTAAATATTGTATAGAGTTTGATAATAAGGATTTTAACTTCCCAACACTTTTTAAACCTTTAAGTATGAGTATTAAAGTTACTATTACCTTTTTTATGCAGATAAACTTTTTTTAATCATGTTAACTATACTTTAGTTTATTTGTGAGAGTGGAAAACCAATCCTATTCCCTTTAATTACATGCATGAAACATTTATTTGGCTGTGTAATCAAGTGCAAAATGAAACAACCCAAACACCTAATCGATGTAAATGTTTATTTTAACAAAAAAAAAAGTATTATTACCATGGTAAAATAATTGTACAGTAAATAAATTTACAGTGCAATAAACACCAATATATACACCGTTAATAAAAAAGTTTTAAGACCACCGTTACAGTACTAAAATAATCACTAATTTGTTTACTGGTCTTAAACTTTATTCTTTGTTAACTCTCTCGTAATTTTTTACATTGAGTATGAAAGATTTTGGTGATAATGAAATTACTGTAGCTCAAATGGTTCATAAGATAAGCATGTTTTTAATATCAAAGCGCACAACCAAAAACAACAAAAAAATGCACAGTTTAAAAAAAAAAAAATATGTTTCAAAAATGGGTGGATACAAAGCTATGGTTTTTGGTCTCCAAAAAGTTTTGACACAAAGCTTAAAAATTAAAAGCCCTTCATTTCTTTTACCAAATTAGTACTTTAACTTTTAAGTGATCTAATTTTTTTTAATCAAAAGAAAAATTGATGTTTTTTTAAGATTTTTATTAGCTACATTTGAAATTACTTCTTTTTACTTAGTCCTAGTATTATGTTATTTATTATCTCTATGGAAGTGGGTTGGCACACCTGTTTCATCAGTTCCCTCCAATCAGCTGATTTTAATGTGATCATTTAGAGGTTATTGTTTGCATTTTGTGTTTGAGAGTCAATATGGAGAAAAAAATCACTATTAGACCAAATTAGGTGACAAATCATTGGTTTAATGAAGGCTGGAAAGTTACAAAGACAAATTGTTGATATTTTTGGAGTGTCTAAAACGTGTGTGCAACAAACAATCAAGCAATATAATAAATTTGGAACCATCACCAACCGGCCTAGGGCAGGCTCTTCGAGGAAAACATCTCTAAGAGACTGCTGCAGCATTGTAAAAAAGATAGAACTGCTAGCTGCAGTGATCTTCTCAGGGAACTGAAGTCTTCCTGTGATAATATTAACATAAATGAGTGAACTGTGTGCAATCGTTTAAATGAAGCAGGCCTAGGTTCTTATTTTGCAATCTTCAAACCTCTGTTAAATGAGAAAAACAAAAACCAATTACTTCAGTTTTGCAAGGAACATTTAGGGTGGCGTAAAGAAGCTCAGGAGAAAGTAATTTTTTCAGACGGGTGCCGCTTTGAACTATTTCCTCAACGTAAGGTTAGGGTTTGCAGGACAAGAAAAGAAAAATTTCTGCCGGCCTGTGTTACCCCTGCAGTCCAACAAGGTGGTGATGCAATCATGATCTGGGGTTGCATCACTTCAGAGGGGCCTGGATACTGTAAGGTTGTGAATGGTGCTATGAAAAGTGTAAAATATTGTGAAATTATGCATGAAACTATGATTCCTTCAGCACATAAGCTCCTTGAAAAATATTACATCTACCAGCAGGACAACGCCCCATGCCACCGATCCAAGGCAACAAGGATAGGGTTTGATACCCAGGTCATTGAACGGCTTCCCTGGCCATCACGTAGAACGTATGGAACACCATGACATATCAATTGGCAAAGCAAGAGCCCAAAAACGGAGCAGAACTGAGACTGGCAGTACAAAGCAAATAAATATTTACATTACAGCATACACACAAACACACATGTAATAATTGGATTTCCAGTAAAATTTGATGTAGATATAAGTGTCCGAACGGGTAGAAAGACGCGATACTAAATACACACAAACAAACACACACAGAGCTATTTTTGTGAAGATATAGTGGAGAAGTAATCTAAAATAGACAAGCTTGACATTCAGTCTGTGTGCCCAAAGGTACAATTGATATTAGTATAGATGACCACATAACACCCTCTATCTGAAGAAGATGGCACTTTCTTCACCACCAGCCGGCGGCCGCTCAGTTGATCTAACTCGATCTTGAGCTGACGCTATGGAATTTGTTTACCTATTGAAGCACTACTTTATTTATTGTGTGCAAAACTTTTTTTGCTATAAAAACTGTAAATATACTTGCCTTAATTTAGCATTTCCTCCCATCACACCCTAAGTTACACAGATACTGATAACTATGTTGTTGATACATTTTATGTTAAAAGTGTAAACATAATCTAAAACTATACTGCTTTATATAAGACAAATACATTAATAATGATGATAATAGTAATAATATTTTAAATTAAATCAGTCTTTACATTTTTATTAATAAAAGAAGAAAGTGTGATCATTAACTTGTATCAAATTTCAAAAAAAGTGTTTAGAAATAATATTAAATTATTTTCTGGTATTGTTTTTGAAATAAAATAATATCTTATATTATGAACTTTTTTTTTAAACATAAATATACTCACAGTGAATTCCACTTTAATTGGTGGATGGTTTGGTGATACAGATACAAATTCAAATTCTGGTGTCTGGTAACTTAGTACTTCTTCTTTCAAAAACACTTCTGATTTTACTTGAAGGTTATTTTCTGTCTGGAAGAAAAAATAAAACTGTAAGTTTCGTATTTCAACAACCAAGGACTCTTCAAATAAAATCGTGGTAAGCTGGAAGAAGTTATTGTTAGTAATAACATTTTATTTCATTATCACTTAATTTAAAACGGGCTATTACCGGTATTTTATAAGTATTTAAGTCCAGTAATGATATTTTAACAATTATTATAAAATATTGCAAACGTTGGATGTTGTGATTAATTAAGTAAATATAGGAAAATATTTTATAAATCAGAGATTTTTAACAAGCATTACAACAATCTATGTAAATTGTGTAAAAAAAAAGAATATTGAAAATGAACCTTCTAAGTAATAATACAAAAGTTTTCAATTCCAAACACGCATTCAAGTAGTGTACCGTTTACTTTAGGTTCACTTTACATAAATAAACTTGTGTGTGATTTGGATTCACATAACATAGCAACCTGAGAAAAACAAAGATAATAGATTTGAACGGCTTGAAAACCAATTTATCACTAAAATGAAACCCAAGCATTTAGGGTTGATTGGACTGCAAGTATTTCCAATAGAAGCTTACCAGAGCTACAAAATAAAGTGTAACAAGAGGCTACAACATTTTAGAGTTCATGAGGTGCGGAAAAAACGTGTAGACATGAATTTACCTGAATACCATAAACAAACAAAGTATCAAATAGCTCTTTTGACATCAATCACAAAATGAATAGATAATTAAAAATGTGATATTTTCAATTAACGTTCACTTAATGTGAAAGCTCTGCCCCGGACAACTCTTAAGTTAAGTGAACATTCGGGGTTAACTGCATTATGATGGCTTTGATTTATAAACCCAAGGATAATCTTTATGTTATGTGAAAGTCAAGTGAACTTCAGATAAGGTAGCCCTAAAGTTATATAAGAAATTAATTTTCTTCTTTCTTAACGTTCTCCAACACACTCACAAGTGTTGAGTGTGTTGCCAGTTTCTTTTTGTTTCTATTTATTGTTTAAGTATTATATATGTATGTATGTTTGTTAGATTAGTGATTGTCATTTTGATGTAAAGAAACAATCTGTTTTACACATGGGTTATTAATAATCATTCTCATAGCTGCTTGAATATTTAGGAAATAAACAAAACATAATGGCTTTAAAATTATAGATAGGAAACAAATCTGACAAATTGGGGATATTTAGAAATGAGTATAGCCTACTGTTCGGCCTGTAACTACAAGGTCATGAGTAGATGATGTGCTCTAGTGTGTTGCCCAACCGTTTCTGAAGCTCTTTATGATTCAAGTCTATGCAGGGTTTGGGTGTCATAGTTTGTAATAGAGATTGAAATTAACATTTAATATTTTCTGAAAATTTAAATGTAACAAGTACAAATGAAATGTCACAGACTTTAAAGTTTACATTTTAGTTACATTTTTCCTGAGGGAATTATCACCAAAAGCATAATCATATGAGTTACAACATAGCGATAAGAGAAATACCCGTTATTTTTTCACACTCGAATATCTACTACAGAATTTGGTGGTAGCTCCTAGTGGTAGGGTTTCAAATCTAAGTTATATCAGATATGTTAATAATTCATTATTATGAACAAAGTCTATCAGTAAACATTGCCTTCGCGTGTAATTTTTTTTTTCTACCAGAAAATTAACATAGCCATATGCGGTGCGAAAGTGAGGTACAAATGATTTGTAATTGGAAATGAATAAAGTCCAAAGTACCTTTAGCTTGTAAAATGAAAGTGTTGCAATTTCGACATCATACCTTAACTTCCAACTTAACTTGTTGAAGGAGATTATTTTCCAATTCCTCATCTGGTTCTATCTTCAAAGAAATATTCCCTCCCTCCATTTTGTGACGGTGAATGTCTTGATTGATTGCAATATCAATAAGATGCTGAGATACCTAAAAAGTGGTAAAATAACTAATAATATTACTAGCAAAATAAACCAAAATTAAAAGAATTACAAGATAGACATAACAGTAAATAAAAAGGTTACATCAATCATATATGTTAGTTTAAATATAAAAAAAACCTTTCCATGGAATACCTTCATATCTGTTTCAAAAATGATTTTCCTTTTTCTCTCCACACAAATGTGGGTGCACTTCCTCTAAAAATAACCTTTCTCATTCCTAAAAAACATTAGCATAATTTATATAGGCTTATTTCCAGAACAAGTAGTAAGATCGGGTGCTAAAAAATTATATATCTATATTTTTTATTATATAAATACATATATTTCATAAAAAAAATTAAAAATGTATTGGGTTTTTATAAGAAAATATCAGAGGCAAAGAAAAATTCATGAAATTATTGTAATAAATGTCAAAATCGCATACCGATAGTTTATTTTTCTTTGTTTCTCTACATAAAGCATTTTTGAAGATTTTTTATGGCCTTGAGTTCAGTTTACTCTTGTCAGGTGAAGCTTGAGTGTAAAAAGTTTATGAATCTCTGCTCTAGATGAAAGGTCGGATTGTAATAAATATGTAAAACCTACCAAATGCTGGGCTGGACTGTAAAAATTAAATTCTAGGAGAGTTCAGGTCATATAGACCAGCGGTTTCCAAACTGTGGTATGTGTAAGGGCCTCATTAAATCTTACAAATATATTTGTACCAAGTCTAGCAAAAAAAACAAAAACGGAATTAAACAACGGTTGAAGGGGTGGCAATATTAGTTCGAGCACAGACATATGGTGCAGTCACACAGTATGTGTTATTATATCCCTGGGCACCATTAAAAATGTAGGTACCAAAATAGTAAATATTCAGCATTATTTTGGGGGTACTCCTAAATAAGGGAATTGTTAGGGTAGTACGCCACTCAAAAATTTTTTGGAACCACTGATATAGACAGACAAGTATTAGGCATGTGGTTTGACCTTTTCTTTAAAAATACGTATATTTCAAATGATAGAACAAAATAATATAAATCTTCTCCATCTACTAGAAGTTTAAAAGAAATATATATGTTACATGAAGAAAACAATTAAAATTAGTGTTTTGAACCAATTTTACTAGTCTAATAATTAAGTTAGCAACTGTGGAAGCATATCATATTTAGGGTTGACACTTTTCAAAATATAAAAATGACATTGTGACATCACATCAGTATCACTAATACCAGTGTAATGCATGTAAATAAAAATAAAAATAAAAATAAAAAAAAAGTTTACCAGTATGGCTGGGCTTATATCTATATGAGTGAGTATTTCTTGTATTCCTGGGCCTTTCAACAATATTTTAAGCAAGACAGCATCAGCAAAATTATTTACAGTGGATACATTTGACACTACCAGTACCAGTACATGGATAGTTGTTGCGCTTTGATGTGGGGATTGGGATCCTCCTCATAAAAGAATAACAGCTAGGTAAAAAAAAGCCTACCCTTTGCAATTGTGCTTGCCCATTAATCATTGGGTAGTAGAGATCATACTGGACTAAGACGGAAATGATTTTTTGTACCAACTTTAAAAATTGGACAAGTGTATGTCCATCTGGCTTGAACCTAAATGATAACGGAAAAGTAGATTGACTGAATTAAAGCTGGACATGCAGCAACCTTAGTTACATTATGATTAAGAAAAGAGGACAGAAAAGGAACTAAATTAATAGAAAAATCCACTAGTGACTTACCTGATCAGGATTGAATGTCAAATTCCTGGGTCAGACAGGAATATGAGCCGATACAATTATCTAAGTCACAAATTCAACTGTTAAAAAGCTAAAAAAAAATAATTGATTTTAAATATTACAATATAAACAATAGGCCTGCAGTTTCTTTACTATGTTACTATGTCCCGGCCCTGTCATCATTTTATAAAAATCCAATGTTGAGCCCCCTTTTTTTATAAAAACTTTATATAAACTATGCTTAAATATTGATCAATTGTAGCCCATAATCAAGTTTAAATCAATGTTGCTATTTTAGGATGAAGAGAATTGGTTTAAGGAGAAAGCCAGTTGAGAGTCATGATAATTGTATAGCAAAATTGTGACCTGGCGTGTGATAAGTCTTATATCAAAATATTAAAAGACAGAAATTTGTTATGTAAAATAAGTATGTCTGAAAAATAATCGTAGTATAAGCATTATAAAATGCAGTCCCCCTCAACATCAACATAAAAGTGTTTGTGTAGGTTCTGTGATGAATTATTGAAAGTTCAATAATTTTTTTATGTAGTGATTTTTTTAAATGTCCTACTCTTTATTAACACTCTTCGCCCGCCCCACCCCCCTGTCCGACCAACTGCCCGAGTTCCGTTTTTTGTCTCGTGGAATTATGGCTGTTAGATTAGAATAAGTTTATATTTTATAAAAAGGAATATTTGAAGTTTATTTTAGTCTTGATTCTATGACTTTCAGTAGTGAGACATATAGGCCTAAACTAAAAAGCAGAGATTAGATTACATTATTTATGTGCCGGTATAGATGTTAATTCAGTATTTACCTAGTTTAACATGCTTTAATATAAGTTAATCGACACTATTTCAACAACCACAAGCATACTACAAAGATTTTAAAACCTTCAAATTTTCATCAGAAAGCTAATATAACAATATCCAAGAAAAAAACAACTACCTAAATATTATTCGTTTAAATTATTATTGCTACAATGCTAACCATAGCTTGTTAAGGTAAAACTGCATGGTACCTTTATTATCTATGCTGCATGGGCAGTTTTTGGCAAATAAAAAATGTACCCAAAGAGGGATTCATTTAGGTGTGTATTAGTTTTAATGCCAAAAACGCTAGAATTGCTATAAAATAATTCATCCGTCATTGAAGCTAGTATTAATTTATTAAAAAAACTATCATAAATAAAATAAGCGATATCTAGATATTTATTTTTTTAATTGTTTATATTTATCTATGTAGCCAATATCTTGACTGTGAATAGTAATAATAACTTTTAGTATTATATTATTCATCTTTACAATATAATATCCCATTCTAAATACTTTTGTGAATTTTTTTTCGAGGTTGGTTTAAAACGGATCGATTATAATAGATATATAAAAAAACTCGGAATAATTCTTTTCAACGAAGCGCTTTCGTGTATTTCGTTTAGCTTTCTCTATCAGTATCATTGTTCAATAGTCGCGCGTGCGCATATCGTACAGTGTTTTTGTTTAGTGATCTGTGCTATTTCCTGCCTAATGCCTAGTCTTGTTTCACTTTCATCATTCATGCTTTCGCCACTCGCCACTTGCCAGTCGCCGATCTCCTCGCGGCTCGCATACGAAGTCTCTCAGACAGCTTTGAGCGTATACGTACGCAAGAGAAATTCTGTGTGTTTACCCCCTTACTTTTTTAAACAGAGGTAATAGTAAGAGATCAGTGCTCATTGTTCTCACTTCACTGTTAACTTTAAAGCCATAAGTTGAATCTGACGAATTTTAATAAAAGATAAAATGTATCTGGATTAACGAGTCAAACGTTCTCTTCATTTGAAGTTTTTATTCTAGACTTTTTGAAAGGTAAATAGATATAAGATTGTATGTTTAAGCTAGAATTTAATACTTTCGTTATTTTTTGGCATATAAGGGTCTAGTATGCGATCAATTAATTTTTGCAGAAAATATTACGAAACTGGACTTAACACTTCTGGAACGCTTCAATTTCTGAAGCAGTATAAATGGGAGATGAAACACGTTAAGCATGCTATTTGGTCCAATTTTTTTTTGTTTGGAAAAAATTAAAATCTCATAATTTATATTTCCATTACACTCACAAAAATGTGGGTAATCTAATAATACTTAGTGACCCAGGAACATTTATTGTTGAAAATTATTTGATACTGCGTGACCGAAGCTTTATTTATATTATAGAGCCAATTCATACTCATTTATAGTCTGCAGTTAACCCTACTTTGCTCCATTCCACTACTGACAAGTTTCTCACAAGTAGTTAAGGGTATTGTACACTAGCCCATATTCGTCCCATTCTCAACCATTTCTTTCTTAAAATAACAAAAATATTGATATCATTCATACATTTTTCCAAACATAGAAACATGTAGAGTCGATGTGAACAAAACAAGTTTTAATTATAAGCCTAGGGGAAAATCTCCACTCAAGCGACAAAGTATCTTTCGGAAACAGTGGTGTAACATCCAAAATTTTAATTAACTTAAATAACTTTTGGTTTAATTATTGACACTTTAAATAAATAAATATGGTTATCATTAAGTGGTGCAAGTTATAACTAAGTTAGATAGCATTATTTTAATAATTTCATTCGGTTCTAAATGCCGCAGAATTTTTTTAATCTTCATGCAGTCAAGCTGACTGACAGATGACACTCCCAACATAAAACTGCAGCTAAAACAGTCAATAGAAGGTGTAATTACTAAATTAATAATTATTTAGGACTATTAATTATTTCTTATAACATTTATTAAGGTGTTATATGACTTGAAAAAGGGGGCACGAAAATAAATCTTGCGGAATGGCCAAAGCTTAATCTGTAACGCCACTGTTCAGAAATGACAAGACAACTAGTTTATAATAATTTTTATGACTTTCCTAACCCAACTTAACCTAACCTTACATGTGTTAATAGATTTAATTTATATAATCATAGATGAAACAAAGTATTCAATGTAGCTAATATTAAATGTGGATGGTACACATCATATGATGATGTCATACCGTTTTGGTGTACAGGATCATGGGTCTAGTGCAAATCCTCATTAGATGTCATTTGTTTAGTGCACAGGAGTAATGCAAGGCATCACGGGAAAGTTACACGTCATTGTCAATATTTCTGATTAGGTAATGCTTTGTTGATATTTTTTTTTAGAAGTAGGTTAGTGTCTATTCATAATATTTAAAAATAAATAAATCTTAAGTGTTATTCAATACTACTTATTTTATGTGCGTAATAAAGTAAATACCATATCTAAACATTGTATAACAATGAAAAAAGGCCTAAAATGGGATAAAGAATATTATCACTGTGATTAGCTATATTTTTCTTATCTAATCAAAAACACTCTTATACATCCACTAACACTTAAATCTAACAAACTCACACAATACTCCATTAAAACTAAACTAGAAACACAAGTCCAGATGGACACACTCACTTCAAATAAAATATTAAAATAAATTTATATAAACCTATTTTATGGCTAAAAATGTATAAATATTAAAATCAGTACTTACCCAACCTAACTTAATCTAACCTTCATTATGGCAACTAATTGGCTGACTTGATATAACCTTGCTATATAGTTCTCATTGCAAAAAGTTTAAATTAGAATATCAATTAAAATACATGAAGTTGATCACAGTAGTCTTGGGGTAAATTGCTCTTCTCAGAAACTGATGTTCATGGGTTCAAATTTAATCTAACCTTCATTATGGCAACTAATTGTCAAACTTGACCTTGCTATATAGTTCTCATTGCAAATAGCCTAAATTAGAATCTCAATTAAAATACATGAAGTTGATCACAGTAGTCTTGGGATAAATTACTCTCCTTAGGAACTGATGTTCATGGGTTCAAATTTAACAAAGGTCTACATTTTTATTTGAGCAATAAAAATCCATAGCACATTTTCCTTAGGAGGGGAAGTAAAGCTTTTGGTACCATGTTGATTTTTGCATGTAGAAGAATCCTGGAAGATATGTGAAACCACCTTTTTCGGCATTTTCGGACTATTGGTAGGCCCTTTCGCTCTTGCTCATAGAAATTCTCATGTGCTGATATAATCAGTCTTTTCTGAAAATGCACGTTAAATACTCTAAATATATAAAATAATAAAAATATTCAAAATAAACTATTTAAGATTGTCATATGGAAAGAGATGTTGGATCAAATTACCTGTTCATGTAGTAGTACCTACTGTATGTTTACATATGAACCTAGATTTGATCGAGTTTCTTAAATCTAAAAAAAATCAAATAAATACAATTAAAGTATCATTAGACTTTAAACACTTAAACCTAGTAATATTTTATTTAATAAGATATAACCCAAAAGCTTAAAAATGTTAATATCTTATTTTCACCAAATTTGTGTGCTACAACATTTTGTACTTTCATGAACAAAGAAGTGTGTTTGTGTGTTTAGCCTTGGAAGCTTTATTGTCTTCAATTGACCCCAGATTTGATCCAGCGGCTGCAACTTTTATAAACGCCACTCATGTTGCATTTTTAATCTCAACTTAATTTAACAAGTCTTATAAATTGAACGGGTAGCAAAACGTGGCGCTAAAAAAACTTATAACATTTTAGTTAGTTTGTTCATTGGCTACAAAATTGATTCCCTGCAGGGTCAAATATTTATCAATGAATATAGGTTCTTGTAGCTTATTTTTAGCTTTATTTAATTTTGTTTGGGCTACTTTCATGTTGTTTTGTCTTAAAATAGAATTTGGATGATTCTTTAGTATCCATCATTATAGTAAACTTTTTTCTTCTAACCACTTTTAATCAAAGAAATATGGATTTGAATGTTAGCAAAGACAGGCTCAACATGCGCCTTTGAAAAGGCAAGGAATTTGTTTGGTGTGACACGGAAAAAGGGAAGGAAAGTCAGGGTATTTTTAAAACTTCACTGGAATTTTCACATTTTTTTTGTAGTTTTTGAATTAAGAAGAAAAAGAAGAATGTAAACTATCAGTAATTGTTGTAATTTTTGGAAATTAGTTGTCTTAATGATATATGTGTCCGGATTTAATGGGAAACAGTTAATTTTCTTAAATTTTTTAGCACCGCATTTTACTACTCATTTAGGTTATAGACCTAACAATGAATATGCACTAATTATGCTAATGTGTTAGAGATTAGGAAGGTTTGATTCAGTGGAAGTGTACCTGCATTTGAAAGCAGAGAGAGAAGGAACAAAAAATTATTTATGAAAAACCATGCTCAGTACACCAGACCAGATTAAACCTCAATCTCCCGCTCTTCGGCAACCAACATTATGAAACCTTTTATCCACATTAATGGCCAAATGTGCCAAAGTTACTTTCATAATAATGTTGACAAATGTGTGTTTGTCTGTAAGCCACCGAGATNTAAGCCACCGAGATCTATTGAGTATTTAGTTTAGTGCGCAAATACAACTTTTGGGAATTGATTCATGACAAAGAAAGAGTAAAAAATTATGTTCACCAAATTCAGCTTTTCCATATTAATTATGCCAAATTCCCAAATAATACATTCCAAACTGTTGGATTTTCACAACGTTTGAAAAAAAAAAAGGGTCTCGTTGTTTCTTAATACATTAAAAGGTCCACTGGCCTCACAAAATCATAACTAGGATCACGTGCAGCCATAAGGCTGCGAGTTTGACATGACTGCCCTAAACCATTCAACCACCAATACAGATACTTATCAACTCAAATCATATTTTATTTTCAGTTTAGTGGAAAAATTAAATTTTGTAGCAATATTTGTAGTATTCTTAAGCTCCCTCAGGTAACCCAATTCAAATTATTCAACAGTTTCTGATGTTAATGTTCAATCACTAGTCTTGATTGATGGCATATTGGTATATCTATTAACTAACCAAAGTTTTAATGTCTAAACTCTGGCTAGATATTATAAGTGGAGCATTAAAAAAAACCAACCAAATAACCTATATGATGTTATTTGTGAGATTAATTACTCTCTAGGTGTGTAAACTATCCTTAATTTGAAGGCTAGGTCAAAATAAACGTGTTGAGATATTGCCCTATAACTTCTAGATATCATGTTTGAAAAAAATCAATCAAACCGTATTCGATTCATGGCCAAGGACATGCTGACAGACAGACATAATTGTATAAAATAGTTTTTTAGTTTGAGTTTATAAAAATAGTAAAAATTCATCAATATCTTGAAATAATTTTTTTTTAGGATTACAATACTTTCTCTTGATACGAGAAAGTAAAAAAGTGGTTACCCTGGTATGTGTTTGGACACTACTCTGCAGCAAGAAAACTGCTCACTGAGGACTGTCTGGTTTATTAGCAATTTATGTGTAGCTAACATTGTATTACCACACACTAACACCGACACTTGCTTAGTGAGGAAGTAGACTTGATACTTCCTAGTTTATAAACTAAACATTTTAATATGACAAAGTGTCTACTATGCTTCATAACCTTAGAGATAAACACTTGGAATAAGACACTATAGCTGTTATTCTTTTAAACACATTTATAGTATGTTAGTATTTTTTTAAATAAATTACTCATCTAGACACCTACAACATGCCTGTCCTATTCTATCGCGGTCCAACAAATGTACCCTTTCATTAAACTAGTGGCATGCCTAGACATTTCCATTGGGCGAGAGGGGGGGTAGCACTGGGATTTTACCAAGCTCCCTCCCATATCATCGGCTGAATTAAAAAAAAAAATCCGATGTCTCTTTAAGCTATTTTGAGTCACCCATCTCCAGATAAAAAAAAAGGATTCCTCTCTAATTTATTTGGAGTGATTCTTACATGGATTTATTTTAGTTAGATGCTTCCAGAGTCTAAATATTCATATTCATAAATATTTTCAATTGTATTTAGAGTTCATTGTGTTCTTGCGTTCTTCTCCCACCAAATAGTTACTTTTTACAATTGTGTGCATGTGTGTGTGTGCGCGCGCACTTGCCTCATTGAAAACAATATTTGGAGCAACATTAGGGGGTTCCATGGTCTACCTGGCTCCCTTTGTAGACACGCCTATGTAAAACATCATTTATATCTGACATGTACCTTCTCCAACATGTAGGATTGCATGCACAGTTTCAATATTAGCTTGCATAGTTTTAGATTAAAAAACGCTGGTGAATTTTTTACCTTATTCTCTTATGTTAGCCTATATTTGTACTACTAAAAAAAAATGAATGAATACCAACACTCAAGCTGCAAAATTTATTTGAATAAAAAACTAATAATAATAGAAAATTAAAACTTTTGGACGCAAAAACCACGTTTCTAGACAAAAGCCTCTATCTTTTATTATTAAAAATCCATCCCACTTTCGTGGTAGAATGGTCTAAGATTTCATTCTCACCATAGACATGACTGATAATAATGGAGATATTGGGGTTTTAGTCCTGGTTGGGTGTACTCAAGGTGGTTTTTCCTAAATGGTTTCTCACTTTTATTCAACGCAAATGTGAGTATATTTACTCTAAATTATGTTTACTCAACCTTACTACACTAAAGTAATTAGTTCATATGCGTACAGCCCTAATGGTTAGGTACTGTGTAGGACTAGGAAAATAATCAACTATCATAAGTCTTTACTAACATTGTAAATGCTGTCTAATCTTTGAGATGCCATTTTCGTTTGTTTTTTTGTATTTTTCTCTGCTCATTGTGGAGATGTCCAGTACTGCCATCATTTCTTTAAATTGTGAGTAGCTTGTTCCAATTAGAACACTGCCCCAAACAACAGCATCATTCAATTCTATTTTTTGCGCGGGTTGTTTTGAGATAATGCATTGCTTACCATCACAATTGCCACAAAAATAAACCAGAGTAAATTCAAGCCCATTTCTTATTTATTTTCTAGTTTATAGTGACCTAACGTACACGATTTAGAGTTGTTTAGAAAAAGGCATTACACCAATAATTTGGTGACCCACAGTGGTAGAATCCTGCGCCCTTTCAATGTTTTGAAAAAGTATTTTCACTAACTAGTGAAGAATGTTCCTCGTTCGCTAGTAAATCCCCCGATTCATCATCTTCATCAAAAAAGTATCTCTCTGCCTGCGTATATTAAGAGCTGGAGGTTCCTGCAGTTGGTGTGAAGTCTTCACTTTCTTGGACGCAAGTTCTAAAACCATTAAATAATATATATATATATATATTACATAGCTATTTATTTCTTACAGAACGTCTTACCATCCGTCTAAGTTATTTAAAATTAGTTATTATAATATGGTAAGAGTGAGTGAAGTAGAATAGAGAGGAAATGTACCACGTTTGCGTGGTGGAAGAATAGGAAACTGTTACTAAAAGAATCTTTAGTAGATTACACCAATCCGGAATTTAAATCTTGACCTCCCGCACATAGAGACAGACCAGAAAAACGTGTAATTTACTCGGCATCCATACTGATTAGGGTCTATAATTACTAAACCATAACTTATAAATTATATAATAATATAATCAACAACTTAGATTTTGTATATATCTAAAGACTATTTTAAACTTTAGGTAGCCAACAAACGCGTTAAAAAAACTAGCCATCATTTTCGTTTGGAACCAATTTAATGTGGCCATTGTTCATATACAAGACAGTGCACTTTTTTTACAATTTATCTATCAACATAACTATATTTTGCAAATTTCTGGCATATTTGCGGAATGTTTTTAAAAAATAAACAAATAAAATAAGCCTAAAATACTTTAACAAACACAAAATACACGAAATAATTGTAATATTTCAATTCAAACTACAGTCCCCTTTTAAGTGATTCAAATTTGTTTCTGGTGAAATATGATTCTTCTTTCCGAATTCTCCAACTCTTCTTTAAAAATCTCTGGATCGTTTGCTTCTTTTGCATACTTTACTTGGAAATGAGCAAGGCTTAGGCTTTTTATACATAGTAAAATTCACATAAAAATTGATCAATATCAATGCCGTATTCAGGGGAGGGAGTTAACCCCCCCCCCCACCTTAAATTTTATGAACAATATACATATATGGCTTTATTTATTGTTTAAACAATATCAAAATTAAGGTACAAGTACAAATTAAGGGCCTGTGTTACCATAAAAAGCACTTCAGAGAGCATCTAGTGGTGTCTAATATTTATAATTTTTTTCTGGCCATCGGCAGCTATGATGTTATGTTGCCATAAATAAAACACTTCAGATAGCTTCTAGAGGTGTTTAATATTTAGAATTTTTCCTAGCCTTTGGCAGCTATGCTGTTATGTTATCATAAAAACACAGACAGCTTCTAAAGGTGTTTAATATTTAGTTGTTTTTTTCTAACGTTTGGCAATTGGGGGGTGTGCCCACCAACACCTCCCCCCCCCTACCGTCCCCCCCCCTTTCTGAAATTATTGGCTGGCTACGGCCTTGATTAATATAATTATTTGTATGCAGGTTAAATGATGGCCTACGCTCAAACTAAAATATAAAACTAAAAAAGGTCAAAGAATACTGGTAACAATAGACTACAGCTTTCACACATTATATAGCTAACAGATAAGAACATTCTAAAATATCAGAATATTACTACTCGTTTATGTTCGTACCTCAATACAGTCAACTCTCGATTTTACGACCCCGGGAATAGCGTCCTTCTCGAAGTAACGACCCTTTTTTGAGGAACCGTGAAAAATGTGGGAAAAAAGGTTGAAAAGTTTAAGGAAATCGGCTGGAAAATGTGTTTGTTGCATTTATTTAGGTCGCTGCATTGCAATTATCTTTGTGAACGCTGTATTACTAGTAACTGGGGTGGGTCAGGTATAAAAAAAGACACCACCTCATCAATGCCAGCCAATATCACTTGACTCTGTCCACCCCCTCCCACAAGCAAGACAATGTTTCCCCGCGCGCGACTGCCGCTACATCACGCGCCAGGCTTGCTTTTGCCATTGTTATTTCGATTCTCGATTTGGTTACTATTTTGGTTTGATTTTGTGAACAATTTTTGACGACCCATGCTATTGTTTAACATTGTTATTTTGATTTGGTTACGTTTTTGGTTGGATTTTGTGAACGATTTTTGATGACCCAAGCTATTTTTTTTATTTGATACGAACTTATAATTTTGACGAAATGAGTGAAAGGAGTACCTTCTTCAAGAAATAGGTAGGTTTTATTTTATTTACTTTTTCACGTATTGTCTAAAAAATGCAATTTTTTCGTATGAAGGTCAGGGATGGAACAAAATCTGTTAAAATTCCAATAACGACCCCTTCGAAATAACGACCCTTTTCCAGGGAACCGTGAAAGGTCGTAGAATCGAGAGTTGACTGTACTGTTCTCACCTGATTTTGAAAAGTTTACTAATGATCTTCATCCCCCTTATCACTCCCCGCCCGCCGTCACTCACCACCTGTGATTGGCTCTCAACGGTACAGCCCGGTTTAGCTGTATTTATTTCTGTGAAAATCACATAATTTCGGGAAATTTATTCTCCAGTTTTGAAAATATGATATAAACAATTATATGAAAAACGTCAAATGAGCCAGTATTTATTGCTAAATAAGGAGAGTTAAATTTAATTTCTAAATATGAAGTAGTTTTCTATTAGGAAATTTGTTTGTAAGAGAATGAGAAAGTCTGCCGCCGATTCAATTTCATTATTTATTGAATAAAAATTAATATGTTGGAAAATATGGTACAGACTGTGCCTAAAATATGTTTACCATATAGTGCTATACTTTCCGTACATCCATAAAAAAAAAGTCAGGCTTTTACTTGTATTACTTAATACTTGGAGAAGAATTAGTATTATTAAGCTAAGATGAAACATAATAACTATTTAAACAAAAAAATACATAACAATTTTGCTCTATTATTACTTATTTTAAAGTTTTTATCCTATTAGAAAGGCTCACAACCATAAGAATAAATGAGAGAAAAATATTATCACTCATGCACAGCCTCAAGATAACACCTCTGACACTCAACTTGGTCCTGGCTAGAATGCGTAGTTCCTCACAGCTCCAGGTTTTAATTAGCTAGAACCATCAGAGTTGTCTTAAGTGCTTGCACTTCTCACTCTGGCTCACTAGACCAAGGCTCAATCCAAAATGCATGCATCATGCACCATTTTCCTCTTTTCTTAGAGGTTAACCATTGCTGGTACATTAAAAAAATAATTGAGATTTGTATCTTTGGTTTAGTCATTGTGACACTAATGGAAATCACACCAACATTAAAATGTCATTAAACTAGACTCACTGCTCTATCTTGCACATAAAAGCTTTCTTTATAATATACCTTGCAAATTTTATCACCGCATTCACTAAACAAAAATATCTCTTATGACTTTGTGACTCGTTAAATGACACCACATGCAACTCATATGAAAACCATTTTCTTTTAAATAGACTTGTTAATTTGCGTGTAATAAACTCTCATACATTCTTAACTCATATGCAGTCAGAACTCGATTGGAAGAACATATTACAACAGTTAAAAAATGCAGTAAAATATTTTTTATAAATTTATGTGTAAATTCATACACTCTGAAGTTCTTACTTTTGATAGATGCTATGAATAAAAAAAATACATTTAAATACCATCAATATTGACCTCAAAAAATAGTTTTGTATTTTCTAATTGTTTCTTCCTTCCAGAATGTCCAAAGTAATATCAGTGGATATGTTTTGCTTGCTAAAATCTTAAATCATTATTAACTCAATAATAATTGAGTAGGTATTAACTTAGTAGTTTGAATAAGTCATATATTAATTCCTAACTAAGCATTTAAAGTTTTGAGAAAGCAAAATGGAAAATTAAAAACTTAATGAGAGAGAGAAAAAAAGTCTTAACCTTATTTTTTTTATTATAGCACTGTTTATAAACGCTGTTCAAACTAACACGCACCAGTTATGTTAATTATTTGGTTTAACTTCCATAGTTAGGAATGCTGATTTAAAGTTTAGAAGACCATGGTTTGTTCCCAGTTAGTATAAATAAGATTAAGAGTTTTTTGCTTGTCAGGAGCATTTCATGATATTTACCACACACAGGTCTGATTGATATATATATATATATATATATATATATATATTTCTCATGTGCACAAAAATTTTATCTCAAAGCTGGAATTTAAAAATTTAAAGTCTTGTTCCGCGTACAATCATTAAACTAAAAACATTTAACACAGTATTTCAACTAGTCACAAATATTCCAGAACTGTGAGATAACTGAATGTAGAAAATTAAACTAAGCTAATAACACTGTAAAAATAGCTTAATTCACACTCGCATCTAGGCCACCTCACTGACGAGCTATCAATAACTCTTAAGTTTATTACTAATAAAGTGCCTGTATGAATATGAATAATGAAGAGTTATTTTCTTGTATTGTTGTCCCTCAAAATAATTTGTAATCCTAGTATACCATACAAATGGGGATATTTTAATACAAACTAGTAACATTATAAGAATAAGTGAGATAAACTATTCCTAATAACTCAAGATATAACTTAATAACCCATCTAAAATCTAATTAGTTTCAATGTGAAATAATTGATTTTAGTGTTTGTAAATTTATTCTAAAAATAATTTTATATGTGTAATTTTTTAATATTACCTTGGGGTGCATATTAACTTATTAACCAATTAGTCACACTATCAGTTTCTTATTTAAATTAGGCAATCTTATTTTCAAATAATACAAATATACTAAAATACATTAATAGGCTCTAAATGAAACTTTTAACTAATATTTTTTTAAGAACCTTAATACATTAAGCGCAATGTTTTTGCCTTTTTTTATATATTTTTTTTTTCCTTCAAAAGAAGTCAAATACCTTTTACTTTATTACATAAATAGTCTAATTTTATTCACATGGTTGATATAAACTGTTCTTGAATATCAGTCAAGGTTGTCCTAGAATTTAATGACAACTCTTTTTCTTGATTTAAAAAGTTTGTCATCTAATTTCACTATGCTCATGACAGATATTCAACAACTGTTAATAGACCTGTCACCTTGTGAAGAAAATTAAACTGTATGCTTCTACAAAACTGCAAAAGCACTGCCCTTTTCTTGCATTACCTACACTCCAAATTTAATTAAACCAATTACCCATTTCGGTGGCCACATGATCTACGTTATCACTCTCCCAATAGACTTAGACTGCTTATGATGATATATGGGTTTGAATCCCGGTCAGGTTTACTGAGAAGGGGTTCCTCCAAAATAGTTTTTACTCTACCTCCATGTAAATGTGGGTACACTTCCTCTAAATTTAACCTCACTTATCCTCAACCCCTCAGCATAATTTAATACAAAGGCATATAACCCAAACAATTAATGAGATACAAAAAAAATCAAATGGGGTAGAGATGAGGAAATTAAAATTTAGAGGAAATATCCCTACAGTTGTGTGAAGGGAGCACTCTTAAGCATTAAGGAAAAACCACCCCACCTTGGATTCAAACTTTGATCTCTCTGTCATTGACATTCCAGTCTGAAACAATAGTGATGCGTTAGACATGCAACCACCGATGAAGTTCTATTGAGCTAAGGTGTTTTAAAATAAATTAACTTATGATTTGGTCTGGTTCTATTGTGTGTTTCAAGAGACAAACCCCATTAACATCAGCCATGTGCTTAATTCAAGCACCTTAGATGGCTTAGTGACACTGTAGGTTTTGGTAACTTACTTGTGACCTTGCAAGTTGCTTTTAATTTTATTATTTTATTAAGTTTATAAATAGGCCATTGTTCATTATTAGTGAACAAACATGTCAAGGTTTTTCTAAAGCTATTCAGCTCTCTTAATCACATATTTTATGTTACTTTGTATACTTGTAGATAGTTTTACTGATTAATCTACTTCATTAAAGATAGGGTGTCACTTTTTTTTTTTAAATCTATGTTTTGAAATAGTTTTAGTTGTCTATATGATTTGCTTCAAGTTTCTGAAAGATTGGAGTTCGAACACGCCAAACTGAACTAAGAGTAGTTTTTAATTTCCCCCATCTAATAAAATGTTAGTCTAATTCTTCCTCTTAAGATTCTTTTTCTTTCCCAGATATTTAAGTTATATGTACCCAATATATAATGTGTGTGTGTGTGAAATTTATGGCTACATTTCTAATATTACCTTATGTTTTCTTAGCCTCCTCCATACTACTCACGCTTTGGGTTATACACTTATGTACTGATTATGCTAGTAAGCTAGGTATGGGGAAGGTTGAATTTAGAGGGAGTATATCCACATTTGCTTGGAGGGAAAGGTGTTTTATTACTTGTTTTGAAAATATATATATATATATATCAACACACAAATTATCATATGCATCATTAATTTTATTTGACACCCATATGGCTCTCCATGAACTTGGACCAAGAACATAAATAAATAAAGAATATAACAAAAAAAAAGTCGGAGGTAGGGAATTTACAGCCTTTGATAGGGCATGCACAGTCCAATTTTCATAGGAAAAGCCTTTTAGAAAATACAAACATGTCATTGCACCTTCATTGATAACAATTTAATAGTAAGCTTTATTTTATAGGTATTTATAGCAAAAAGTAGACCTTGATGGTCTTGGGGTGCCCGCCTCAAGACCAGATGTTTGTGGGCTCAAACCCAGCTGGGGTCAATGAATATTTCCTGAGCGATAAAAATTCTTAGCACAACTTCCTTCAGAGGGGAAGTAAAGTCATCGGCCCCATGACATGTAAAAATGAACCCTGGAAGGAGTATAAAAATAACTTTCCCTGCAAAATTGGTAGGCTCTTTCGCTCCCATTCATAGAAATTCTCTTGTGCTAATATAATGTATGTTCAGAACTTGCACATTAAATACCCTAAATAAACAATAACACAAGTGATAACTATAGATAAGGTTTCCCTTCCGATGAAAATTGTACTATATATTTATGGGTGAGAATAAAACAATGGAATGGGAAATAAACAATGAAAATACATTTCTATGATTTATTTAAATAATCTTGCATGCCTTTTAAAAAAAGAACTTTTTTTAAAGAGCTATTTTCCATTATTTGAATTTTTGTTTGTCAAATTGTTCAAATTCATGTATAATAATGTTAGTTCTTGACAGATTTTGCTTTTAAAAATCAAACATTATTTTTGAATGTACTCCATCACTTTTTAATTCTATTTCTAGAAGAGCTTGTGCAGATCAGCTTTGAAACTAGCAGCCAATTAAAAAGGCAAACTACAAATTAAATTAGCCCTAAAACCTCCAAAGCTAACTCAGCACAGGTGCACTGGGCTGTGATATGGAAGGCTGGGGTTTAAATCCCAGCTGGTTACACTTTTCACCGCCCTCCCGCAACATCCCCCTATTAAATGGCTTAGGCTAAATTCTTTCTCAAATAAATGGTTGTGTATTTGAAATAGTTAGTGTAACTTTGGAATATTTCTGGCAGACTGGAAGAAGTGCAGCTCTAAATTAATTCATTTCTAATTTTTCATTTAATTTATTTAAGGTATTTAACTTGCATTTTCTAAACCAACCGATAATATCAGCAGACGAGAATTAAATGAGAGAGGGAAAGGACCTACCAATTTTTCTAGGAAAGGTATTTTTTAACATACCTTCCAAAGTTTTTTTTTACATGCCACAATCAACATGGGCCCAAGTGCCTTACTTCCCCTTCAAAGGAATTTGCGCTACAAATTATTATTGCTCAAGAAACATTCGTCGACCCAGGCTGGGTTTAAACCCACAGACATCGGATCCTGAGATAAGCAATTTGCCCCAAGGCGACCGAAGTTGACCATTTATAAAAATGATTCTACCTTGAAATACATTGCTTAGTAGTAGGTTAATAATATCATTCATACTAGTTGTCTGGGAAGAATTAAGGTTTCTTTTTCATGAGCTCGAAGGCTTAGTAACACTTATTTATGATGAGTTCACATAAAATCTAGGTGCGGCAATAAACAACTAATCTGTCTATTTGTCTCCTTCTTAAGATGCTGGATCATATTCATAATACTAGATGTTGCAAAATCAGGTCTAGGTAATACAAGTCTAAAGTTCTTTCTTTGGTATGTAAATGCAGCTCTTTTAGGTTCTCATCCCATGACATTCTTAAAATATTTGTAATGGAGCTTGGATAGGATTTTTGATAACTTGCAATATTTATTGGCTGATCTCTTTCAAACAGGAAGTGTATCTTTGCTGATCTGTTATTGTGAGCTATGTATGTAAAGTCCTAGCTAACTAAAGTCTTAAATAAGGCAAATTTACTTTAGTATATTCATACATCAAGTCATGTAATCTTCAGCTATATATTTGATAAATGTTATCAATTACCTATAAAATAACACCCATGATATGGTAACAAATTATCAGTGCTGGCGACTAAAAAGTTTGTATATTCTTAAAACTTTTTTTATTAAAGTTAGATTGTATCTTTATAATCACAAAAATATCAATAAACTGATAGGTCTACCTATAAATAATTAAAAAATGTTATCGATTGATTCTTATAGTCATCATCAATATCATATAATAAACACTTACTCATTTGGCTCTGTGCTTGGGGTTTTGGTTAGAGTGTAAAAATATTTTAGGGCTGTTTTCACCAAAAAGTATACATCTTTGCAACCTGACAATATTTTTATTTACTTGTTACACATATTTCAATTTTCATTAAATTAACCTGCTTTAGTGGCCAAATGGTATTTAAGGCGTCACCCTCATGTTAGACTGGCCTGTATGAAAGATTGAGGTTCGAATTGGTCGGATCTATTGAAGGTGGTTTTTCCTAAATGGTTTTTGACTCTCCTTCAACGCAATTTTCATTAAATTAACCTGTTTTAGTGGCCAAATGGTATTTAAGGCGTCACCCTCATGTTAGACTGGCCTGTCTGAAAGATTGAGGTTCGAATCGGTCGGATCTATTGAAGGTGGTTTTTCCTAAATGGTTTTTGACTCTCCTTCAACGCAAATATGGGTATATTATTTCTAAATTGTTTTTCCTGCCTCAGCCCTCTTATCCAGATGTTGCATTGTTCACAAACAACTCAAATATATGTTGACAAATGAACTCTTGAGACAAGAATCAGTCACAGAACCTTTAGCTTAATGCAACACTGAACTATCTCAAAAGATTATTTTCAAGTGATCCCACTTCATGACTCGTTTATCATGATGATAAGCATAAGCTACTATTGTCATAAAACACTTTTATTACGCTATATATTTTTTAAAGTATCCTCTCTGCCCTATCAGGTAACGAAATTACCTTTCTTAGTTTCATTATGGTGTAACATATAAGATAGAACCATAGATCAATCAGTCAAAGTAAGACTGCTAACTTTAGGGCTAAACAAAACATGCACCGCCATCTATTGTTTCCTAAGTAAAATGAAACTTCTAAGTGTTTCAGACTCTGTTTTTTGAAGAAAAAAAAATCTATTTACTCTTAAATGATCCAACTCAAGCTATTCATTTTATATCGGCGACCTGGTGGTCGAGGGGTTAGGTGTCAGATTTCTGTGCTGGGGGTCCAGGGTTCAATCCTCGGTCCTGGCACAGATTTATCTGATTAGCAAACCCTTCCTTCACCTCTGACAAGAAGTGTATTAATCACATCTTGGGAATGTTGGGAATGCCAGACCTCCATCGTGTTTCGGATCCCACGTTAAACTGTTGGTCCTCCATTTCATCTCACAATCACCCTACCATTACACATTAGCGTAAGTGCGTATAACCCGAAATGGGTAGTAAGACGCGATGCTAATAATAATATTCATTTTATAAAGAAATTTGAAGCAAATAACTTAACATAAATTTGGTAAGATATCTTTTGCCTTCAGCTATTTTATCATAATCAGCCTTAAAACATTAATATTGTGTCATGGCCTACATATACTGGTTAAAAACTGGTTTGTAAAAAAAAAGTTAGCCATAATCAATTAAAAACCATGGGAAGAAGTAACTGGTAGATAATTTTATCAGTAGCCAAGTAACTTACCTTCCTGTTGATAAGACGCACACATTTTTTACTGGAAAAATGGTGTCAATCTCTTGATTAGCATGGTTAATAAAATAAAAGAACTATGTAAATTCTATTTTTTATATAATATGAGTTGACACTCATATAAATTAAAATAGATCTAAACTTGGTTTTATAGTTCAAACAATTTATTGACAGTAGTAGCTAAGTTTTATAATTTTACAATCTTTCTGTGTTTTTATTATGCTGTAAACAATATTCCTTGAATAGTGATTTTAACCTGTTTCCAACCAATTAATGTTCTTGAAAGATTCCAATATCTTATATCAAAATACATCCAATACTTATAATGAAATGGTGTATGTCTGTAATGAGTGTTGTATTATATCTATCTCAGGCAGAGGTCTGTAATTTAAAAATTAGTAGCCCCTATGCATGAACATGTGTGTATGAAAGCAAGAATTTTAAAATTTTGGTTAGATTTACTTTTTACCCTTTTCACCTTAAATATATTTTTCCCAGGCTGCGTCTGGTACGTCAATGATAGAAACATATAACTTTTTAATTACAATTAATATATTTGTATTTCTTCATGTTGCACATTCTTTGTAAAGTAAAAAACTTCTAAAAATAAGATGTAATAACCATTTACAATTTTACTCTGTATTTCACATTTAGTTATAGGCCGATATATTTTGTGTTGAATATGTGTTTTACTATTTGGCAGGTTCTATTTACTAGGCATTAAATTACATATTTGTGGCAAAAAAAACCATTCGATAAACTTATTTAAGATTTTATTATATAATCTGATTTTTATTTATTGTTATTTTAAGTTTTAACTTTTTCAAATATATGGGCTCACACTAATAAAAAGGTTTAATTTGAGATCTTTCCACGAAAAAAGTTATTTAGCTTAAGACCAAACATTGCGACAGTCCAATTTTCATAGGAAAGTTCTTTATCTGAAAGCTAGAAAAGTTCCTGGTTCTACTTTCATATATTTATGTATCAAGTCATGTTATCTGCAGCTGTCACTTTTGATAGATATTATTAATACAGTAGACTTACTTATAATATAATACAAATACATTATTAAAATATCAATGTAGACTGAAAAAAAAATTTGTATTGGATAAAAGGCTCATCTAATGCAAATTGGACTCTCTGTATACCAGTAGTTTACGCATGATTGTGAAGTAGGGGGAGCCCAAGGGTGGTTTGGGGGAGGTTCACCCTAACTTCAGGAGATCAATTTTTTTTAACCACTATATACACCTAAAAGCTTTTTTTATAAGTTTTTTAATTGGTATTTGTTAGATTATTTATATTTTTACTATTATAAACGTGAAAATATAACAAATAATAAATATATAGGCCTAAATTAAAGAATACTAATTAGATACTCAACACTGTATTAAACTAAACCATAAATTAATTCCTGGCAATCTTTTGCTAGGTATTGTTGAGCATAGACAAGAGAAAAACTGTTGAGTATTGTAAACAATAATCTTTTGAAAAACATTGCACTGAAAGAGACGTAAGTGTTTAATCCTACTAACCAAAGAATAATATTTTCAGAGTGTGAAGATATTCCACTTCCAGTTCATAAAAGATATACATTTGCTGATTGATATAGACTATTTATTATCACCTGATCTATGCTCACATGTTTAACTGGTCAAAAGCCTTTGCCACCCCTCCATTTTATTTTCTCTTCATATCTGCATAGATCTATAGGCATCACAAACTATGGTAGAGGAGGGCTTGTCATTGCCATTTCCATAGAGATTGGGGTTTGAATCTCACTCGGCTGTACTGACGGTGGCTTTTACTAAGTGGTTTTCCACTCTCCCTCACACAAATTTGGGTACAGTTCCTCTAAATTCAACCTTACTCGTCCTTAACTATAAGTAAGTAGCGTAATAAGTACATATGAGTATATCTTGAACAGGTTGTAAGATGTGAAGCTACAAAAAAAAACATATCATTAAATACACGCCTGAAATACAATGAAAGAAAGGAGATTAGATAATGTTGGCTGTTACTATATTATTAGCTTATATAATGAAGGATTTTTAGTCGCAATTTTACTAGATTATTACTCACATAATCTATTAAATTTGTGTGCCACTTTTGGGTCTTGGTGTTAGGTTTTCCTATATATTTTTTCTTTGTGCTTCCAAATATTTTCTTTAGCAAGTTACTTTCTCATCACAATTGTATGATATTTTCCTGTGAAAGCAAACTACTGCTGTTTGGCTCTGCATCATAATTGTGTATTGGATTTCAGATAAGAGGCAGACATGGACACGGAAGACAACAACGGCGCGTTTGGGACATGGGACTATGTCGTGCTGTCCTTGATGCTCATAATTTCAGCTTCTATCGGTGTGTACTACCGTTTCACTGGCGGCAAGCAGAAAACTACGCAAGAGTATTTGCATGGCGACAAAGATCTGTCCGTGATTCCCGTGGCCGTTTCCCTTATGGCCTCTTTTATGTCGGCCATCACAATACTTGGGGTCAGCACGGAGAACTACACGTTTGGGACACAGTTTGTTATCATTAACCTTGGTTATGGCGTAGCGACTCCATTTGCTGCTTACTGTTTCCTGCCAGTTTTTTTTAAGATGCAGGCCACAAGTGCTTATCAGGTACATACTTTCATTTATTATGTTGAAATCTAGACTCTAATAAATTAGGAATTTGATTGTTTTGTTTCTTACAAACACTTATATACACATTTATTTTGGTACAAAACCTATCTTTGAAATCCTTATTTGGTACCAGAATTCTACTGTCTAGTAGTATTTTGGTAAGATAAGACTTTCCAGAACACAGTTATTACTATCGTTCTGGAATGCTTTTTATTCTACCAAAACTTACCAAACAGTAGGATTTTGGTACCAAATAACAGGCTTTTTACCAACATCAGGCATTCCTATTTTCTCAAGTAAGTTAAGCTATTTATTATTATTAAAATCTGTTGAAAATTAATTCAGTCATATGGTTACAAATGGAACCAAATAGTTATTTTTACTGCGTTTAGTTTCTTTTTATTTCCTTCACTTTTTTTGTGTGTGTGTGTGTGTGATAAGGGAAGCATTGGAGATAAATTAACATGAACATTTGTCATACATTTTACCACCTCTTCCCCTCACTGAGGGGCTTTAGAATTCCCCTTAATAAAAAAGTCCTAGGCACAAATAACCATGACATGCTTAAAACAGGAATAAGATGCAATTACAAAATAATATGTATTTGGATCGGTGGCTGCATGCCCCAATATCTCACTTCCACTTTAGACTATATTTCCGCTGATGATTAGATCAAGGTTCCAATTCTGTTCAGGTATAATGATGGTAGTTTTGCATAAATGGTTTCCCACTCTCCTTCCACAAAAATTTGGATACATTTCCATAAAAATTCTACCTTGTCCCTATTTTATTAGGGTACTTTATGAATTATTTTGAGTTATACACATTAAAGCACACTTGTAAAAAAGGGATGAGTAAGGTCGAATGTTTATGGAAATGTACCCACATTTGTGTGGAAGGTGACACAAATTAAAAACTCTCATACTCTCATAAATATGAGATGATGTGGAAGAAATATACATATTTATTAAGGGTTTGAATGTTTGTAATTTGTGTTTATACAAACAGAAAAACTCGACAAATAAGAACAATTTAATTCAGTGCCATGACATTTTTCAATTCACAATTTACAATAATTAGTCTAAGAACTCAAACTTGAGTAGAGTAAATCTTATGGAAATGAACCAACATTCATCTGTAAAGAGAGTTTTAAAAATATCACTCCCATTCAATATGGTTTAAATTAAACCCTGGGGATACAGAGCCGGAGAAAGGAGTATGTACCAATATACAAACTCGTGATGGTTAATTTCATGTTGATTATTTTTATAAATGTAAGCATTAATTTTCCTATAATCATAACCGTTCTCAAGTAGCTTCCCACTGGGTGGTCATCAGAAAAAGTGAAACGATATTTACATTTTGCCTCTGATGCAACACATGGAAGTTATAATAATTGTGTAGTAATACACTCCAAACCATATACAGGGAGATATGTAATTGTTATATTTATTACTTTCTGCAGAGGTTTGATTATGGACTAAACAAAATTATACTATTTTTACATAATCAGAGAATAGTATTTCTGATGGTGATCCTTGATGGGAACACGGCTTAACACAGGGTTCATACACTCTGGTTTGCTAGAGGTGGGAAGTTCTGGGTACGAATCCCGGCCAGCTATACTGAGGATTGTTTTCTGAAATTGCTTCCCGCTCTCCTTTCACACAGTTGTGGGGACATTTTCTCAAACTCTACTTTTCTTATTCATACCTCACTAGCTTAGTTAAATTAGGATAACTTAGACATGTTGTAAAATGTGGCACAAATAAATTCTATATACTTTTTTTTTACCAGACCAAGAATTATCTTTTAAGCTACCACAATCTCCCATAAAATATTTCTATTATATTTTCTGGTTGAGCCATTGATATTATTTGGAACTTTTTATTTTCAGTCCTTTTGAAAATATAAACAAATATTTTTAAGCCAAAATGTTAACACTTTACTGTTTAATTAGTGTTATTTTATAGATATTGTAAAAAAAGAAAAAGTGACTGTGGCAGATTACATAACTTGATGTATGAATACATTTAAGGTGATCTTGCAACTTTTCTAGCTATATTCTTATGATAAGTGGGCTGTAGATGTACATACAGTTCCCTAAAGCTTTAGATAATTTGTAGTTGATAGTCGATATTTGCTTTAGAGAATATAACTAACATAAAATATGAGCCAATTTAACTTCCAACACACATATCGATCATTCATTGACATATGAACAAATTTATCCTGAAAGTTTTATTCTTAGTTTTAGTAGAGTCACTTTAATGTTAACAAAAGCATACACTATATATAAACAGTGTTTATAGCTTTAACTAATTATAATTTCAGTACTTAGAAATAAGATTTGGTGCTACTACACGACTGTGCACATCACTAGCGTTTTCATTACAAATGGTCCTCTACATGGGGATAGTCTTGTATGCTCCTGCCATCGCTTTAGAGGCCGTCACTGGAATATCAAAAACAGTAGCTATCTTGTCGGTGGGAATCGTTTGCACTTTCTATTCCACAATCGGAGGGATGAAAGCTGTAGTTGTCACAGACGTATTTCAGGTAATATATTTTTATTTTCTTACATACATATTAAACTTTATAAACATTTTATATATAACTCTGATAAAAATATACTTTTATTGGCATTTAAAAAAAATTTAAATAAATAATAATATTTAGCACCGCGTCCTACTACCCGTTCTTATACGCTTTAAGTACTAATTACGCTAATGGAATATCAATTGGGAAGGTTGAATTAGAGGAAGTGAACCCGCATTTGCGTGGAGGTAGAGTGGAAAATCATTTAGGAAAAAACACCCTCAGTTCACCCGACCGAGATTCGAACCTCGATCTCCCCGTCCTCAGCGGTCAAGCTCAACACGACAAGCGCGTTAGCCAACTATGCAGCCGAGGCGGGTTTTAAAATTTAAAAACCTCTGCTTTTGATTGTGAGTAATTTACAGGTTTTTAATAAAATCAAACTTTTTTTTAGAATAATCTGATACACTGTATATTTCATAAACACTCTTTTTTGCCTCATCACTAATAGTTGCCCATGCTGGATATACTATATTGTAAAGCAGGCTTTCCCAAACTGTGGTTTGTGTACCCAAGGGTTAAGCAAAAATTTTCAGAAGTTTTGCGATGTACCATATTAATCATAAATTATTATTTGATGGTAGTAAGTCAGATAAACAAATTAATACGAAGATTGACATGCTAATATAGACATTTATAAACCTTTCTTTTCCTTTTTTTCATGGCTTTGTTTATCTTACCATTGAGGCCTTTTTAAAGTTTGTTACGACAGTTTATAGGCCTACTTTACATGCTAAGAGGCATTTGTTTCCTT
The DNA here is from genome assembly GCA_901482245.1 of Timema douglasi. Lineage (NCBI taxonomy): Eukaryota > Metazoa > Arthropoda > Insecta > Phasmatodea > Timematidae > Timema > Timema douglasi. The sequence goes on from CABEEJ010000144.1 coordinate 46,132, forward strand.
TATTTTTGTGTGAAGAGGTATGTGGATTAGGCCATGACCTTGAAATGGGTTAGGCAACTCTCTAAAGTTTGAGAAATACTGCACTGTAGAGCATTCATTTTATATAAAATATTTTAAAATTGTTGCACATAGATAAAATATACCTAGTGCTATTCTTATATTCAAACTTGGTTTACATTATAATCATATTATGAACTATGACAAGGTGTATATAATGATTTTTACAGTTACGCTGTTACATTGGCATAACTAGGGTGTCACTCAATGCAGTAACTCATAGTGTCACCCCCATGGACTACCTTTTGTATCAGACCATAAAGAATTCTTAGTAATGTGTTTAGACTAATGTTACTTGTAAATTGTAATTATCGTATATAACTGAAAATAATGGCAATAGTAGTGACATAAACAATTTGCAAAATTAAAATCACACCATTAAATTACAATATCTTATGCATAACCAAAATATATTTACATATACTAAGTTTTGTTTAGTTAAAGTGAAAATTTGGTAGGGAAATAATAGAATTTGAAGTAAAAACGTTTAAGAACTGAATCAAAATTATGTTCATTTCTCTCATTAAACTTTACCATTACATGAGATACATTAACGGATTAGGTAATATAGAAGATGTAGACAAATGCTTATTGCAATGTACTCAAAATATTATAGCTAAAATATCAGAAAATTTGACAAAATCGATGACTATAAAAATGCCAGCATCAATGAAATCAACAGCGCAAACTTGTAGTGCTTGCACTTTGCAGACATAATTCAAAGTGTCTTTGTAATTGGGCAATAAAGACAACTCTAATTGGAACACATGCATATTAGAAGATTAAAAAAGTAAATTAGCATAGAGTTGTCTTAGAAACTTACATTGATACAGTACATGTAAACTGTGCTACAAAAAAATGTTGGTTATAGTTAACTACAGGGATTTTTTTAAAAATAATTTCTGCCAATATATTACACCCACTTTGTATAGACAGTCACTTTGGTGTCACCCCCTCTGGTTGTATCGTCTGT
>CABEEJ010000144.1:47240-74654 GCA_901482245.1 Timema douglasi
CACCCCCCCAGCCCTCCTTACTGACACAACTGCTATGTGATAAGACTTGTGTCACTGTTTGATTAGTCAATTATAAAAAACAAACTATATGCTTAGTTGAGCTGTGCTCAACTTATGTTAATATAATGACAGGAGACTTAAGTCACTTTTTACTTAAATGTACTGTCATTTGCCTGGAAAAGTTATTGGAAATGCTACACATTAAAAACTTATGTGTGGAAAACTGTCTATAGGCTGGGCATTTTTCTTGGACTCGAATCGAATTGAAACCACCCAAGTCAATGTGAGAACATCATTTGAGCACTCTTAACATTGAAATAATTTAATTAGTAATATTATTTATTGATTTAAGGAAATATGTTGTTCTGTAGACCAGTCCTTTAGTTATTTTAGAATGGCTCAATGTCCGCTCTTAGTCGTTGTTGATGTTCGCAGCAGTTTTCATGGTCATCATCAAGGGAGCCATTGACGTTGGTGGTCTTGGAGAAATATGGAGGATAGCTAAAGAAGGACGTCGATTGGAATTTGATAAGTAAGAAAATAGTAACATTTTAATTTTCCACTTTGATGTCTTTTTAAAATATTGCACCACAAATTGGAAAGTCTTAGATCCATAAATTTGCTATTAGTGATTTCTCCTGCACACTGGTTTTCATTTTCATTCCAAGCAAATTCTATTTAAATTCCTTTCATCCACATTGACATCACCCCCTCATTGAATAATTTAGTACCATCCAACTGTATGCAAAGGTGTGCCCTCATGGTTTAGTTAAGTCAGTGGTCTAGGGGTAAAGTGTTTGACTTCTGTACAGGGGGTTTGGGTTTCAATCCTTGGCCCCGGCACAGATTTATCTGATTTCCAAAACCTTACTTCACCTCTGACAAGACGTGCATTAATCACAACTTGTGAATGTATGGAGTGTCAGGTCTCCACCGTGGTTCAGATCCCACATTAAACTTTAGGTCCTCCATTTCATCTCACATACACCCTACCATTACATATTATCGTAAGTGTGTATAACCCGAGGGAGTAGTAAGACGTGATGCTAATAATAAATAAATACACAAGCAAATTTTAAATGTTTAATACCTCATTCATTAGTTCTTACTGTAATATTATTATTATTATTATTATTATTATTAGCACCACGTCTTACTACCCGTTCGGGTTATACGCACTTACGCTAATGTGTAATGGTAGGGTGATTGTGAGCTGAAATGGAGGACCTACAGTTTAATATTGAATCCGAACCATGGTGGAGGCCTGGCATTCCCCACTTACTGTAATAATAATCACCCATAATCACTTCTTCGGTTCCAACTCCATTCTTCTATACTTAGTTGCACACGCGACTTATATGAGCTTTGGCTAGAAAATATCTAATTATGAAATCTATTTTAATTCTTAATGTGTAAAAGATGATGTTGATACTTTAAAATTAAAAAATAATATGGTTAAAATAATATTTAAATTATAATTTAAGAAGAGGGTCATCTAAAAATTGTAATAATAATGATTATTAACGTATTTAGTGATCTACTTTGCTATTTTTATTTTCTTTCTGCTTAGCTGTACACTTCTTTTTCTTGTGGACCTTCTGGTAACATGTAAGGCCCTCCACACTTAACAGGTTAGAGAAACAGTATAGTGTCTTAATCTTACAACTATGCTAATTGATTGTGTCTGGTTTTCTTTGTGGTCAGAGTTGTATATGAATTGCATGAACATTTAGACACCCCTCTTGACATACAAAAACTACTGTATAACAAGACAAAATCCATAAACATTCACAAATAAAGATAAATACGAGACATGTGCATACATACAATTCAACTGATAAAAAAAGAAAGCGACAACAGTACGCTCAACAATGACTGTGAATGTGAAGAGGATAGGGGTATGTGATATGTGGCCTACATGACTTGTTGCATCGGGCAGGCACAACTCAGGTGGTCCACGAACAATTCAGTTTTGACGCTTAATCAGCTGAAAATAGATGCTGCAGATTTAATTAATTAAAAAATAGGGTCACAAGAAAATTAATAAAGTTGTAATAGATAGCTTTTAATGTAAATACAACCTTATTACTTATATGAAATATTTAGATGAAATTATATATTATTTTTTAATCATGGTTTAATGTTAGTTTTTATAAAAAGTTTAGTTATTCAATATTTTTACAAACATTCTGAATAAGCAATGATCACTTCATGTTGATGGTCATTATTGTGAACTTTCCTCAATGCTGCTAACCTTCTTACAAATACCTTCAGTAGCTGTCTCACCTCATGGATCAAATCCAATTTAGGCAGTTAATGCAGCTCAAATCAGACATTGTAATATAGTACGGTTTTCTGAATTTTACATTAAAAACAGTGGAAGTGTTAACTATGAAACAATTCAAATATTAAAAGGTATCACTAAATTATCTCAATTTAACTTTTGTCAAACGAAGATTGCAGAAAACTGGTTCGGACAAAATCTTTTCTCCAATTTCCCAGTTGATCAGCTGTGAGATGGGATTTTAAGTAGAGATATCACAATACCTGTTTTTCTCGATTCTGATTCGTTCAACCTCTATGGTTTTTATTCTCAATCTAAATTCTTGAACATTTCCTATTTAATCTTTTTTTCAAGCATCCTTCCCTTCCTCACATAAAAACTCCTTTGTTAAGCTTCATAGCATAGCAAAACAACTACAAATGTAAATAGTAATTAAAAACTACTCATTTTTAGTTTAAACAAAGAAAAAGATCCGTTTTACCAAGTATTAAAGCATAAGAATTGATTAAATATCCAGGAATTTCTAGAGTAATATATTTTACCTACAAATAAAGCCTCATTAAGTCAAATATTTAAAGATAATTATAAAAAAAATTTAAAACACAAAGACTTTTAAATTCACCAAATAGGTATTTAACTGAACCAAAATAAAAGGCTAATAGCCCTAAAATGAGAGATAACCGATTATTACTCATCCTGATTTTATATTAAGATCGATTCTTGATTATTTCGATACCAGTAAGAATCGAGGTATCGAAGATTCGAGTTTGACATCTGTAGTCTTAAGCTACATTCTATATATTTTCTGCAAACTTAAACTAATTGTAAATCCATAATGATTTACACATGAAGTATCATCACTAATTTTAGTCTGGACTTGAAATAATAATCTAAATAATTTCCTTTCATGAATATTGCTTATGATAGTTAATATATATTTATTTGTCGGTTATGTTTTCAGTACGAGTCCTGACCCGACAGTCCGTCACACCTGGTGGAGTTTGATATTAGGAGGAGGATTCACGTACTGCAGTCTGTATGCTGTCAACCAGACACAGGTTCAAAGGTTACTCACACTTAGGTTAGTTCAATAGCTCATACCCAGTACACTTATAACTAGACAGGGAATTGCTGAAAATCTAGTTATGTAATTGTCTTTTAAATCCTAAATAAAATTATATTGGAAAAAAATATATTATCTTCACAATTATCTTAATCATCAATATCATCATAATCATCATCATCAAAGTTGTGGTCAAAACAACTACTTTACAAAACCCATTCTTCATGTTACCTACAAATCCTAAATCTTTAATTCACTGAATCGTAGAAAAGATAGTAAATATAAAATATTTACTTTAATACATTAATTATTTAATGGCTGCAGAAAATAAAAAATATAGTGATTAAATGTTAATATCTTTTATCTATGATATATTTAGAATTATTCGGATGTTGGGTTTTTATTAAAATGATCTTAGTTTAAAACATTAATAAGAGCTTTAATACAAATTATAATTCAAAATTTGGAATTTTTGTTCAAATCTTGAATCCTTAAATCTTCAATATTATAAAATACTATTTGCTGAGTTGAAGGTCCCAATTCCTAATTATTGTTATTATTTTAATAATTGTATTGTATATAAATTTGTACTAAACTCGAACAAATGTAAAAAATACCACACTGTTTGCAAAATCACTTTTTATTTGCCAAAAAGTATAACTTATATGTTTGGCATCTCAAAATTCCCTCTATATTATTTTTAATGGCATGCCACTGTAACAAATATTTGATGAACTTGAAAGTAGATGATTAATTAATTTAACCAAATATTAATTTCCACCTTCAAAGCTCTCTGGTTTAATTTTTGTGCTGGATGTTAAATTTATCAATATGTATTTAAATGCATATTTGTGAAAATCCATCATTTGTGCCAAATGACAATTTCACTGTATTATTTACAAACACTACCATCTACAATCTGAACTTATACAACTGGAAGAATTTAAGCTAACCTTTGTTGTTTTTCAGCCTATGTTTAAATGAATTATGTTTTCACAGGGATCTGCGAAGATCTCAGATTGCCTTGTGGCTAAGTTGGCCAGTACTCACCTTGCTCAGCTTGAGTACATCATTTGCTGGCTTAGCCATCTATTCTAAATATCACAACTGTGATCCACTGAAGTCTGGACGTATCTCTTCTTCAGATCAGGTGAGCTTGGTTCGATTACTCGATTTGACAGCTCAATCTGGTTGGGATATCCCCCCATCTTCCAATTGTGTCTGACTCTCTGTTCAGGTTATACACATATGCACTAACTACGCTGTTCAGTTAGGGATGAGGAAGGTTGAATTTAGAGGAAGTGTACCCGCATTTAAGTGGAGTTAGTGGGAAAACCACCTCCAATACACCCAACCAAGATTCAAACAATATTTTTCCTATCATCAGCAGCCTAATCTAGCATGAGTGACAAATTTCAAAAAAGCTCGAATATGAAATTTTCTCATTTTGAATATCCCTGAGGATTCAAGGCTCACATCCCTATTTATAATAAAATAACAAAAAAGGCTACTCATAATAGTGTTTGGAATAATATTATCTATAATTAGATGACTATGAAATGTTAAAAAAAATAATTTTTATTTATAAAGAAAATATTCGGTCTCTCTAACCTCTTATTATAAAGACTTATCTAATTTATTACAATGTAATATTATAAACAATATTATATAATTTACTTATACATATTGCCAATATTTTATTATGTAGAAAATGAAGCTCATCTGCTGAAGTACACTCTTAATATACTTAGCAATTGCTTTTAATATATTTTTCTTTTCATTTATTTAGGTACTTAACGTGTGCATTCTTAACCAACTGATTATATCAGCACATAAACTAACTTAAATTTAGAACTGTCACAACATCGAGCCTACAGGTATCAAATCCAGGAACCTTAGCTCGTTGGCATTCTCATATTTAGCCATTTGAATTTACATGTCTATATTTCTAGATTTTAATAATGCTACAAATCATACTACTTCCATATTCTTTCAATGAAGAATGTGTCTCTTTGTAATACTTTATTTTTGGCACACTATACATTTTATAAACCTTTGACATACTAATGCAACAGAAGAAACCCACAATCAGTTTGCACAAGTTAGAAAACCAATAAATAAACTATTAGTATTCAAATAATCATGATCAATATGTTTATCTTATTAATTAACCTTTAGTTTGACTGAATATTTTAATGAGGTAATATCACTTAACTATTGGTAGATAGAAGTTTAGTTTTTAAATTTTAATTATTTTTTATAAAGCTTCATAATTTTTCTGGACTGATGCCAGCTTGTGGCAGGGTCATTTTAGTAAAGTGAATCCCTCCATTTTCCTTTATTCTTACTAGTGAAGCTTCTAAACAAAATTCTGGTTTTGATAATCACAAAGCTTTGCCCTTGAATATATTGACAGCTAAAATACTAAATGTAAATTGTTGACATTTTGATACATTAAAAATCAATGTTCAAATGGAAAAAAAACTGAAGTAATTGAATTGTAAGTTGTGATTGTACAATCACATGTTTTCTAAGTTATTCTATCATTTTATTGCAAAAAGGAATGAAAATAACTTCAATAGTTTTTCAAGCCAACATTAATTAACTAAAAATTAGAGAGGAGCCACTTGAATCTTCGAATCCACCAAATCCTGACATGGATTCGAGGATTCGGTGTTTTACTGGATTCGATGGTCGAATTTTTCACCTCATAAACAAAGCATAATATTTTTAATTCAAAAATCAATTTGTTAGGCCTATTTGAATTTGTATCCGTTATATTTATTTTATCGGACAAAAGCAATAAGCATGAATAAAATTATTATTTAAAAGAAATAAAAATAATTGTTAGGTGTAGAAAATCTAACGTGCCTAATATCCTACCTACCCTCCCACCTCTATGGGAAACTTGGACTCAACCGTTTCAGAGAGCATGCTCACTTATAAAACTTTCACCTCACAAACAATCTTGTACATAATTTAATGAACATATTAAAACTTCAAAAACTGAAAATCAAAACCATAATTTCAAATAAACTCGAAACAAAGGGGTGGTTGGAGTTGATTGAAATTGAATTAAAATCGAATTCGAGAAATAGTGGATTCAACCCATCTCTACTAAAAATATTTGAACTTTGATTCATCTTTAAGAATATTTAATATATTCGATTCAAGTTTGCTTCATATTGAAAGAGTGGGCTTCCCAAACCTCTTTCTTAAACCATTATTATTACTACTTTATTCGCACTCTGACTTTTACATTTGCTGTTATCATGTAATCCCCATCTCTTTCTTGGTTATCTCTTGTAACATTATATTTACATACTTATCACTATCATTTTCCTTAGGATTCTTTCCTTTTTCATCCTCATTACTTGATTGTAATAGCTCACACTTGTTTACTTACTCTTTCATATACTCTCTGTACACCAACTCTTGCTTAGAAAAATTCATTCCTTTATCCTGTTTCTCCTTGTGACAGCTAACATGCTCCTCAAAAACTTCATCTTCGACCACAAGGATCGTATCTAAGTAGCCCAGAGATAATTTGGTTGTCATTAAAAAAATACACAACAATCCTTACCAATAGTTAAAAAAGTCTGTGGAAGTTAGTTTTATGGTAATAATTGTGTTGTTTCAGCTCATGCCATTGTTTGTTGGTGATACAATGCGTGAGTTTCCGGGATTGTGTGGACTATTTGTAGCAGGAATATTCAGTGGCTCTCTAAGCACTGTTTCTTCTGCTTTGAACTCTTTAGCCGCAGTCACCTTAGAAGATTACCTCAAGGTAGTCATTGAATTCATACTTTTTTTTTAAACATAAGATTTATAACTTATTCTTATTGGCTAAATTCAGATTAATTCTCATGAATTAAATATTTTCAGCCTTTATTTAATGAAACAGCTTAATGAGATTAATATTGTATTCATTTTTTCTGTTTCCTGACAAATCTTTGCGCTATGTTTTTGAGGATATAGGTGGTAGACTAATATCTGTTTAGAGATATAATGATTGAATAAGCATAGCGAGGTCCTGTTTTAAGTTGGTATTTCATCTGTTCGTTTGTCTGTCTATTTGTCAGTCAATCTCGATGTTTGTTCCACACTAACTCTCAAATGCAAAGACCAATTTTAACTAAATCTGGCAGGTGCATTATTTGAACCTAGTTGTAACAAATTATGTACATGGTTTTTCAATCTATTTATTTGTTTCAAGATGGTAACCACTCAAAAATCTGTCTGTTTATTCCGCAATGAATTTCAATCTGGTTATCGGTTTCAATGCCTGCTTGAAAAAAAAAATCAATAGTTCAATTAGGAAGAAGTGTAGCAGATGTGTGAGAAAAGATAAGTTACCATGCAGTTTTTATAACAAAACTTTTTTTAGCTAATATATTATTATTATTATTATTATTAGCACCGCGTCTTACTACCCGTTCGGGTTATACGCACTTACGCTAATGTGTAATGGTAGGGTGATTGTGAGATGAAATGAAGGACCTACAGTTTAACGTGGAATCCGAACCACGGTGGAGACCTGGCATTTCTCACATTCACAAGATGTATTGTCAGAGGTGAAGGAAGGGTTTGGTAATCAGATAAATTTGTGCCGGGACCGAGGATTGAACCCCGGTCGCCAGCACAGAAGTCTGACACCTTACCCCTAGACCACCAGGTCTCCTTTAACTTAAATAAATTAAATAGTTCTTCAGTAAAAACATAGTTTAATTTTCTTTACATGCTGATACCAATATTTCTTGAATATCTGTCATGAATATAGCGGGATTATATGACAAACTTTTTCTTAATGAAGAGAAAGTTGTCATTAAATTCTAGGACATCCTTGACAGATATTCAAGAACTTTTAAGATGTCACCATATGAAGAAAATTAAACTCTCATGTCCATACTGAAGAAATATTTTATTTATTTTGACCAAAAAATGTTTTGACTCAAAAATTGCAAAAACAATTACTTTTTCTCGATCGAGTATACTCTCACCTTAAGTGATGTGAATTTAAAATTACAATAAATTAATTAAAAAGATAAAGTGTGTATTTTCAATTTTAACATACCATACTGACTCTAATATAGTACGGCCTTGCACATAATATGACCTAAATATTTTGAAGATGTTCCACATTAAAAATGAAAGGTCTCGGATATACAAGATAAAAACTTAATGAATTCAACACAGCTTTGTTAGGCCCTCTGAATGCTTGTCTTGATGCACAGACACTTCTAAAATTTTTATTTTTTTTGTCATAGTCGAATATGGGCTTCGCTAACATCAAACTTGTTAGCAGCCTGCACGTTATTTGATTGTTGTGTCTCGCATGTTGCTGTTAGTTTATAATTACTATCATAGCTTCTTCTTATGCCCTTGTTTAGTTTAGATCCCATGGAAGGCTTCTATTAACATAATCCATAACCCATTTGCAAATTTACCTTGGGTTGTTTTTTAATATAAGAAACACAGCACAGTTTCTTCCACCAACTAACACTGACCTACTGAATTACTGGTACAGTTACACTGAGGAATGGAAATCCCCCCCTCTCTCTCTCTCTCTCTATCTCTTTCTCTCTCCATTTTGACCACATGTTTATTATTATATCGGCCTAAGTGTCATAGTTCTCGCTTTCATACTGGTTTTTCACTTTGTTTTTGACCTTGAGTTTAATAGTAGATGCATGCAGCCGGCTAGTACAATTAAATTAGGTTATAAAATAGACCTCTTTAGGAACCTGACAGTTATTTTCGGTAAAAAATGTAAAGCTGCAATATAATATGAGTACAATTTTTGGAGGGACATTTTTTACAGAAAAAAAAATCGCAATATATTTGAACTAGTATAGTTTGCAAGACTGACTTGTAAATATATTATTCATTTATTTTTTATATAACTTTATCACCAAAGGAGAAAAAAAAAATCAAGGAGAAATTATAGATATTTAAACTTGAAATCAAAGCGAAATCTTAAGATTGAAGTAATGACAAAAAAAATAATGAGTGAGGTAAACTGTTCACACAGAACTACTAGTAAAATAATATATAATTTATTTCAGCCTGTATATTTGAAGATCTACAAAAAAAATATACCAGAAAATCGAACTGGTTTTATTTCAAAATTGTTGGCTTTCCTGTATGGATTAGCGTGTCTTGCCGTTGCATTCACTTCTGAGCATCTTGGTGGAATACTGCAAGCCAGCTTGACTATATTTGGTGTAGTTGGCGGACCGTTGTTGGGCGTCTTTACACTTGGAATGTTTTGCCCCTGTGCTAATGAAGTGGTAAGAATTCTCTATATTAAACTATTAAACTGTTTTTGTCCTTTTTGTTATACCTTTTATTTGTTCCTATCTGTGTGTTCTATTATTCTTTACCATTTTCCTTTTTCTCCTCTTTTGTGTTTTTTGGTTTTCTCTTTTAGGAAGTTGTATTGCGCGTTTCACACTCCTCCCTGATGATTTCCGATAGAATGAAACCTAGGTCGGGGGATTGGGCGGTGACGATCAATTTTCTTTAAGAGACATCCATTACCTCTTTGTCCATTGGCAGCAGTGTAAAGTGTGAACTGTGCTCTTCTTTTCATTGTATAGGCCATATTGTGTTTGTCCCCCTTTTTTTTTTATGTTTCTATCCACCTTTCCTGTACCTTCTTCCAAATATAATACTATATTAAACTAGTCACTTACTAGGACATTTTGAATTATTTTTTGTATTTTTAAGAAATTAAATTTCAGCATTTATGCCAACACTTGAAATGTTTTGGCGTTCAACATTTTACAAATGTATTTATTTATTTATAAATTTGTAATCCAGTGGAAATTCAAGATTTAAATTTTTAACTACCTGCTTTGGGGGCCACATGATCTAAAGCATCACACTCACAATAGACTAGACTACTGATTATTGAGAAAAAGGAGTTCAATCCCAGTCGGTTTACTGAGAATTTTTTTTTATATTTAACACTTACTTTATATGTAAATGCAAGTACACTTCCTCTAAACGCAATCTTCCTCATCTCTAATGCATTAGAGTTATTGGTACATAGGCGTATAAGCTCCAAATGAATAGTACAACATGGGTAACATATGAATCTAATTAAATTTCCTTCTATGTTTACTAACTCAAACTGGTTCTGAATCGAATGTCATGCCTTTGAAAATTTTATAATCAGATACAAATAAAATATTTTATAACGAAAATGGTTTGAATCTAATACTGATAGTGAAATATAATAATATATTGAAAATATCTGATCTGAATTTAATATATTTTAATGATAATTTTTTCAAATGAAAAAAAATTTAAGTGTTTTTACAAGACTTACCTGAAATGCTATGATGTGATTTATTATACTTCATTTATGGATCCAAGTTGTCTTTTATAAAAAGTTCACCTCTTCATTATTTTGTTTTTTGGATCAAAATTTTGAATCTAATTTCTGTCAAATTTAATTTTGGGTATAATTTGATTACAAAATTTAAAATTAAATATGAATCATAGCTTATTTATTTAAGGTATTTTTATTGTTTATTTAGTTGAGGTATTTTTACTATTTAGTTACTTATTCGAGGCATTTAACATGCACTTTCTGAACCAGCCGATTATATCAGCACAAGACTTATAAATTAACATAAATCTAGAACAGGCATACCATCCAGCCCTTGGTCATTAATTCATCACTATGAAAGTGGAAACTCATATTTCATCATTAATACATTTTTCGGCCATGCCAGGAATCAAACCTGGGACCCTTAACACAATATGGAGAAATACTATCAACTTAGCTAAAATAATAAAAATAATCATTGCCTAATGGCTTGAAAATGTATAATAAGGCAGTGTATAAACACTGTACAGTAATGTAAATTAATTGATAGCGATGAAAGCCAACCTGAGAGGATATCTAGACAAATATTTGAGTTTTTTTACTGCATTAAATTTTAGTTGCCCGATGCATTTTAGAGCTCATGTAACCAAATTCCCTGTCAAAGTAATTCAAATATCATATTCTGAAAATTGAAAAATGACACCTTGACACGGGAATAAAACCCGGGACCTTCGGCTTAGTACGCCAATGCTCTTACCACTGAGCTAAGCCTAAGGTCCCGGGTTCGATTCCCGTGTCCAGGTGTCATTTTTCAATTTTCAGAATATGATATCTAAATGGTGTTATCCTCACTAAAATGCATAAATGATAGCTTCGGCTATTTAATTCAAAGTAATTCAAGTTCAAAATATATATATTTATTTATTTACATTAAGATGTTTACTGAAATAATAAAAATAACAGTACCAGGTTTCCATGCAGAAAATAAATCCAAATATGTTTCAAATTAATTGGATTTCTTCAAGGATCAGCATTGCAAAATGTGAACTATGTTCTTATTTTAATTTTGAAAGACATATTGTGCTTGTTCCCTTTTACTTGTTTCTATCCTTCTTTCCTGTACTTTTTTTCCATATGATAACTAAAGAAGTAATGTTCGTTTGATAACTAAGAAGTCAGTTGAATCAAAATAAATATATTTATTTGAAAATAATTTGACATAATTAATTGCATACTGTAGTATTTTAAATGTATTTTTAGGGTGCAGTTTCTGGTCTGGTAGGTGGGCTTAGCATTGCGTTCTGGATTGGTTTTGGAGGGCCTAAACCACCTCCACCGACTTTACCTGTTTCTATTGAGAGTTGCTCTATAGAAAGCAGTACTTTTGGGTCAAATTCAACGTTTGAAGACTTTGAGATATCATCAGAAAACTCTACTTTTCTTATAGAAACATCCAATCTAAGGTTTGCTTTTGATGTTGACTTAAAAACTACCAACTATTAGAAGTTGGCTTTTTTAATATTTTGTTTAAGACTTGATTACTTTTTTCACCTCTTTTCACTACTTGTTTAGCTATATGTGTATGAATAAATTATGCTAATAATATGTTAGTGATGAAGGTTGAATTTAGATTAAATTTACCTCCATATGCAGGGAGGATGATTGGTAAACCATTTATGGAAAACCACCCTTTATTACATCCATCCAGGATTTGAACACAAACTTTCTCGTTATCATCAATCCAGTCCATTGGCAGCAGTGTAAAGTGTGAACTGTGTTCTTCTCTTCACTGTATAGGCCATATTGTGTTTGTCTCCCTTTTATATGTTTCTATCCATCTTTCTTTTACCTTCTTCCAAATATTATACAATCCATTCTTTTGCGATAGTAACACCTTAGACCATATTAAAATATTTGGTTGTTATTCTAGATGGGACGCTTGAATCCGTACTACCTGTTTATTTATGCACATTTAATATAATTAATTTACTAAAAAAAGTAATCTTTTTTACTTATGACATAAAATACATAACAAAAAAAGGAATTCTGTGAAATTGATATTTCCCAGAACTCTGGCGAGCAAAAATATTTCCAGGAATTTTTGGGAAAAAAACTTTAAAAAAAGTTACTATTAATATTTATCAGTCTATCATTGTCATGTTTGTATCTAATTTTAATTAGAATATCAATTTATTAAACTTAAATTAACCTTATCTTCTGTTAAGTAGATGGATATCTGAAACTTCATCTGCTTACAACTAAACCGAGGGCCAATAAGTAACTACACTAATTATACACTACACATCACACTACAGTAGCCCCATGGCTTCTTTGGTGCCGACTGTCAGCTCATAGCTGACTTCTGACAGTCAACATTTAGGTATATACCTAAATTTTGACTCTCAGTAGCGACAGCTGGTAAACAGATGTTTTTGCAGATCATATGGTTCGGCGTAGGGATACATAATTTGGTCTGGTAACTTTTCAAAGCCGTCAGCCAGCACCAAAGAAGTCATGGGGTTACTGTACATATATTTGATGATAAAATTTATCCCTGAATATATTTAAGGCTGGAAAAAATATTTTTAACACAAAATAATAATAACAGTGGCTTTTAAATTCAATTTATTCATGAAATATGCCTTCTTCACACTTATTTGTATTATACATTTGATTTTGTAACATAGAAAGATTCGAGATTCAAGAAAAAAAAAATTAATATTGAAGTTCGAAAAATATAGGATTTGACTCATCTCTAATTACAATGCATTCATTATAACATTCATATATAAAATTAAGGGGTAAATTAATGGTCTATAGTCTTGGTAATACGTTTTGATATATAAAGTTTGTTCACGGTAGGAGTTTACCTCTGAAAGGCCTTTTTCCTTACCAGAAATCTATTATATAGTAGGATAGTGGTAGGAAAAAAGACCTTTCAGTGGTAAACTCCTACCGTGAATGAAGTATATATATATTTCTTAATAATATTTCTCCTTACTACAATTAAAAGGAATAGAACTAAAACATTTTAATATACATGAAGTCCTGCTATAACGTTGCCTATTAGAACGTTGTTTGGTTACAACGTTGTTAATAATCTGTGACCATTTTTTTACATAATGTCCGCTATTGGGTACAACGTTGTTTTTCACCTGAACACATGCCAAGTGTCAACTGCCTGGTTCCCGTTTGTGTGGGCCTAATAGGCCTATGAGTCATGCAGGTCACGTCAGAGATTTCTACCCCCACCCCCTCCCCATCTTCCATACAACAAGCCGTTAATAATAATAATAATATAAATGGGTATTTTTACGCGAAAAAATATATTTTGTTTGTTTACAGTATTTTAAATTTGGAATATTTAACTTGAAACTTGATACTTTTTGCACCAGATTTAGAGACTTTCAGCATTAATGAGTTGGCAACACTTAAGATGTTGCAAGCTATGAGCAGTTTTGTTCAAGCATACGAATTGTTGTTTAGCTTTCTTTGTAGTTTTTATATTTTTAGTTCACGTGGGTTTTTAGTCTATCGTTAGTGTTTTTTTTATATTTAATACATTTTAAGTTTGCGTGTGACTTGTGTTTACCATTCTTTGTTTTTATATCTAATTATTTTAGTTCGCACACAATGTGTGTTTACTTGTTTTGTTTTTTATTTTAGCTAAGGGGGGCGGGGTGTTATCTGTTTGCAATGGCATCTAAATGTTTATGTAATTTATCTAACACACTAATTGAAAATAAAAACAGACGATCAATTAGTCTGGCTGTTAAAATGGACGTAATACAGCAACTCGGATCCAATCAGCGCGGTGTAGACATTGTTGCAGCTTTGGGCCTACCTGCAACTACTATTCACACTATAGGTAAAAATGCCATGAAAATTAAGTGCAGTGTGGAAAACTTTTCAGGGCTCGGTGTGACAAAGGTCAGGCGTACAAGAAACGAACGCATTGAAAGGATGGAGAAAATGCTTTTGCTGTGGATTGAATCTCAAAACCAACGTAGTGCCCCAGTTACCTTAGCCATTGTTCAAAGTAAAGCTAAATCTTTATATCATGACGTGTTAAAGCCTAAGGACGGCGAAGGCTCTAAATAAGTATCTCTCAGTGCCAGCCGAGGGTGGTTTGATGATTTTAAGCACCGATACAATTTTCATAATATTAAAGTGACTGGTGAAGCTGCAAGTTCTGACAACATTTTGGCAGAAGCCTTTGTTGTCGAACTTCCAAAACATCATTGAAGACTGCGAATATTCACCAAATCCAGTTTTCAATGTTGATGAGACCGGACTGTTTTGGAAACATATGCCTGCCAGAACTTACATTTCACAGGAAGAAAAGACAGCACTAGGTTTTAAAGCTGCGAAAGATCGTGTAACACTGTTGCTAGGTGGGAATGCATCTGGTGACTACAAGATGAAGCCACTCCTGATTGCCAGAACAGATAATCCACGGGCTTTGAAAGGAAAGATGAAGGAGCACCTTCTCGTTATTTATAAAGCTAATAAAAAGGCGTGGGTAACTGGTGCCATGTTCTGTAAGTGGTTGAAAGTCTACGCAATACCCACGTGGAACAGGTAGGAGCCTACTGTGCAAAGGAGAAAGTCTACGCAATACCCGTGTGGAACAGGTAGGAGCCTACTGTGCAAAGGAGAATTTAGATTTAAGAATTCTCCTCTTCATTGATAATTCTCCCTCACATCCTCATGACATTCCTGACTTGGATGAGCATGTGGAGATTGTTTTTCCTCCCTCCCAATACTACGGCTCTAATCCAACCAATGGACCAAGGTGTAATTGCCACTTTCAAGCGATACTACTTGCAACGTACGTTTGAGCAACTTGTCGCAGCTACAGATGGTGAAGACAAAACCAGCATCAAGGAGTACTGGGGGAGATACAATCACTTTAACGCCATCAACAACATATCCATGGCTTGGCAAAAGGTTTCCCATACATGCCTCAACGTGGTGTGGTGAAATCTATGGCCTGAATGCTTCACAGATTTTAAAGGATTTGAAGAGATTGTGCCAAGTGCAAACACAAACCTCCTCAACATTGCTCGTGAAGCAGGCTTCACAGAAT
Source organism: Timema douglasi (assembly GCA_901482245.1). Classification (NCBI taxonomy): domain Eukaryota; kingdom Metazoa; phylum Arthropoda; class Insecta; order Phasmatodea; family Timematidae; genus Timema; species Timema douglasi. Next base: position 63,013 of record CABEEJ010000144.1, read on the forward strand.
CTGGAAATGGAGGATATAGAAGAGGTGGTGGACGCCCAAAATTGAGGAACTGACTAACGAGGAGCTACAAGAGCTGGCCCAAAATCCAAGCCCTGAATCTGACAGCGAAGAGGACAAGCCTTCATACACATTTACTACGAAGAGCTTGGCTATTTCATTTCACCGCATTCAAGAAAGACTTCAGATGTTGGCCGATGAAGACCCTGATGTAGAACGCAGCGCGAGAGTTCACAGGACTGTCATGGAGGGTCTTACATGTTACCAGGAAATTTACAAAGAAAAGAAATGTGCCGCTAAGCAACCAACTATCTGTGCATTCTTTCAACCAGTGGCCGCCATGGTGACACATGAGGGAGATAAGATTATGAGTGGCGAGCCAGCCCCATCCATGTCTCGAAATTAAATGTATTCCTGTCCTGAGCTGTTTCCGCGATATGATACTACATGTATTTGTAAGTATTTTGGGGGGCCTTGGAACCTAAACTCCTACACTTAACATTGATTCTTATGGGAAAACATAACTTTTATAAAGTTGTTTTCTATAAAATTGTGTTTCTCAGGAACATAACACAACGTTATAAGAGAATTTACTGTACGTTAAAATGCTAAAAAAACAAATTCTAAGTTCTTTATATAATGTTTTATAATCCTTAAGGTCCATACGGATTAAAGTTATGAAAGTCCCATCCCTAGTTAACATAAAATAATTTTGAACGCTTTTTCCTCCAAGAGTTATTTTTTTTATAATTCCTTGGGTTCTAAACAACTTAACATTTGTTTACTAACTTTTGCCTGAACATTTTGTTTAAATAAATGAGGCAATGGTGAGAGTAGAGATTATTTAATAAGTATAAGGCTGTAGAGAAAGGGTGCAAGTAAGAGGAGAAGAATGGAAGTGATTAAAGGGGTATGAATGATGGAAGGAGAGAGGAAGATGGAGGCTTTTTATTAAACTGAAACGCCCGCAGGCTAGATACAGTTGATGATGATGATGATAATAAAACAGTTATCAAAATAAAGCCCTAAGCATATGATCATGTTTTTTCCACCTATTTGAAAGTGCTAAAATCACAATTTTTAACATAGCACCTGAAACTATTCTATGTTATGCATCTATATAATTTCAATAAGGTGTCGGACTTCTGTGCTGGGGTCTGGGGTTCAATCCTCGGTCCCGGCACAGATCTATCTGATTACCAAACCCTTCCTTCACCTCTGACAAGACATCTTGTGAAATGTGGGGAATGCCAAGCCTCCACTGTGGTTCGGATTCCACGTTAAACTGTAGGTTCTCCATTTCATCTCACAATCACCCTAACATTACACATTAGCGTAAGTGCGTATAGCCCGAACGAGTAGTAAGACGCGGTGCTAACAATATATAATTTCAATCAATCATTCGTGGCTTCATTGTGTAAAAATAAAACAATAATTTGCACTACTTAAATTCATTTTAATTTGTAGTAAGGAGAAGTATGTAATTAATATTATAAGGAATGACTTAAGAAGTGTATCAATCAATCAATTGTTGTTCTATCAAGTATGTTCCTTACGATATTAAATTAATTATTTGTTTAAAAAAAAACCTAATCTTCATTTGTACTGAAGCTGTTTTTATATTTTCATTTATTCCTTTTTCAGCTCCGATGATGAATATTTATACTTGTACAGACTATCGTACATGTGGTATGTTTTGATTGGATTCTTTGTGACCATCTTGATTGGATTAGTGGTCGGTTGGACTTATAGTATGTTCTGCAAGACAAAACCACCACCTTCAGACCCAAATTTATTTGCTCCATTTGTCAGTAGATTTGTGAAGAGAAGAACATCAAAATCTGACAGTTTAGTGAGTATCTTTAAACACGCTTGATCAAGCATCTTGGAAGCTCCCAAGTATCAGGTCAAGATTGATTTCATTAACTATATAGTATTAAAACTTAAATACATCTAAATAAAACATAGTTATTAAAAAAAACTTAGAACTAACAATAGTAGAAATGATTTTACAAGAACCTAAGTTATGTTCTCAGAATTAAAGTCACTTGTTTGTTGTTTGTTAATAATAAATTTAGCCTTAAGGTTATTATTTTTTTAAACCACGTCTTACTACCTGTTCAGGCTACTATAGGTATTCATGATAATTATTATAACGGGGTAGGGACGAGGAATGAAGCATTTTAGGGGTAATCTACCCGCATTTGTTTGTAAGGAGAGTGAGAAAATGATTTAGTAAAAACCACCCTCACTAGACCCAACCTGGATTCAAACACAGATCTGCCCATATTCAGCAGGCCAGTCAAACACAGTATTGACGCCCTAGACCATTCAGTCACTGAAGCGAGTGATTATTTTATAATTTTTCTCATGACAATTAGTAACTCAAACATTAATTATGTCAATTAAATATGCCTTGCGCACAATTTAAAAATAATATTAATGAAATTAGTGCTGCGTGTAAAGGTTTGGCTATAATCAACCCTTCACTGCCATTCCCATCTGGTTTACAGCTCTTTAAGTGGTGCTGACCATGGTACTATCCCAGCGAGAGAATACTGTACTTTAGTTTAGAATTAATGATGAGGAATTAGCAAAGACACTGTGATTAATAGGTTGTCAAATAAGCTAATTACTGTTTTTATAGTGCACATTTCTTTGGAAGTGCCTTTTATAAAATACGTGTGTGTGTATGTGTATGTGTGTGTATGTGTATGTGTATGTATGTGTGTGTATGTGTGTGTATGTGTATGTGTGTGTGTGTGTATGTGTATGTGTGTGTGTGTGTGTGTGTGTGTGTGTTTTTCTAATACTTCATCATTAATTCTAAACTAATATATTTTTCATGCTGTCAGCATTGATAATATTTTAACCGGTCTCAATGGTCGACCGGTCTAAGGCTTCACTCTTGTGTTAGACTGGCCTGCTGAAAATTAGAAGATCGAAATCCGAATATTAACTGGGTCTACTAGGGGTGGTATTTTCTTAATGGTTTCCCACTCCCTTTCCACGTAAATGCGGGTAGGTTACCTCTAAAATTCTTCATTCCTCATCCCAACCCCATTATAGTAGTGATCATATGTGTTTAACCTGGACAGGTAGTAAGCTACAGTGATGATGCAGATAATATATTTCACTATAATGCTAATTTAAGTTTAGAGGTATATAGTTACAAGTTACAGCTGCAGATCACATAACTTTGTGTATAAATATGTAAAAGTAGATCTAGTAACTTTTATAGTTGTCAGATAAGGCCCTTTCTGTGAAAATTGGACTACTATCATTTTAACCTTCTTTTTTTAGTCCATCGAAGTGAAGAACTACATAAAAGTAGAAAAGCTTGATCCTCGGGGTGCGATTGTGTCTACAAGTACAGAGAGCTTGAAACAAGATATATCTCTATTATGATAATGGGACACTATAGCTCTATTATACTTAGCAGTATTTGGTTGGAATAGAAGGTACGTGGATCCAATAAGTTTAAGTTTACAATGAGTCAGACACACCATCCTTACTCCTTGATTTTATATCCATTTTGTTAAATCCACCTTTTCTTGGAACCAAATCCGAATTCTTAGGAACATGATGAGAGTAATAGGTTAACTTTCTCACCTTATTATTTCAATTTAAAAATGATATCTTGACATGGGAGTCAAACCCAGGACCTTTGATTCAAGTACGCCAATGCTCTTAACATACCATCCTCCTAATTAATACCAGCTCTCCAGGAGTTATTCTTTGCCCAGGATCATTATTCACTCATATTTTAAGGCAGAATTTGTCATGGATGTGTATACATTCTCCGCTACACATAAGTGATCCATTAATATCACAAATTATTAGAAAACACACCTATCTTTGTCTAAGGTGGAATTTATGCTGACATTAGTACAATGACAATTATATGGATACATTTCTATAAGGAAAACCTCTTTTCACTTCATGTGGTAATTAATTGTATTATATTTGGAAAAAGGTATAGGAATTATATGAATATGCATATCATGATGGTTATCCAAGCCATAATAGGTTAAGTATAGCCGTGTCTAAATATAATATTTTTAACGTTTTCCACAATAGTTGGATTTTATTCTTAGGTCCTGATTCATTCATTCTACAATTTCTCTAGAAAATATTAATCATAATTAAATGATTGCTTTTTTTTTTATATAATGTTAATACAGTTTGTTATTAATGGTATATAGTTTGGTTGTTAGCTATGTCCTATATAATTACTTAGGATGAAACCACTAGTAAGCACCTTAATGGATCTGGAAAAAATTAAGCTTCGAAATTAGGAAAAAAGAAATTTAAAAAAATTACTATTTAACTAGAAATGTTCTCAAATCCTTTAATATTTAAATTGAATATACTAAAAATAATTTGAAGATTCAAACTTTCGAAGAACCAATCCCCCATTTTGTCATTTTTGTTACTTTTATTATGTATGGTAAAAATGTATAGGAACCAATACTGAGCATACACATTGGATTTTTTGTGCCTCAAAAGTACAGGAAAATTCAAACAAACAAAATATGAAATTCTATAAATTTGGAAAATTAAAAAGAAAGCCTTAATTAGTTATTCCTTGTATGTAAAATAAAAAAGCAATATGAGGAAATAAGCATGCTGAATTGAATGTATGTCTTATTCCCCCCTTTTCCCCCCCTTATTTTTCTAATTGAAAATCGGGTTGCGTAACAACTGTATAATTTTCTCCATCAAGTTAAAATTATCCTGTTAAACACCAATGCCATGGCCTTCGTAATCATTTTTATGATAATTTTAAATTAATTCCTTTCTGATATGTCCGGGAAAAATTGGAATTCCTTCTTAGAAACACAGTGAATTTTATATTAAGAAAATAGTCGCAACCCGTAATAATAATAATCAGATAAATAAAAAATTTAAATATTATTTTTTGCACTACTATCAACTAAAAATAACAGTTGATTATGTAAGAAGACTATTAGGTGACCTGGCGGTCTAGGGGTAAGGTGTCAGACTTCTGTGCTGGCGGCCGGGGTTCAATCCTCAGTCGCGGCAAAGATTTATCTGATTACCAAACCCTTCCTTCACCTCTGACAAGACATCTTGTTAATGTGGGGAATGCCAGGCCTCCACCGTGGTTTGGATTCCACGTTAAACTGTAGGTCCTTCATTTAATCTCACAATCACCCTACCATTACACATTAGCGTAAGTGCGTATAACTCGAACAGGTAGTAAGACGCGGTGCTAATAATAATAATAAGAAGAAGAAGACTATTTTTTGTTTAATTCTCTTTATTTCAAGTTAACGCTTATTACTACATGTCTCGTGATACATTTTAATATAATTGGAATTCAAAATAATATATTTTGGTTGCAAATGGCAAATAAAAAATAATTTTATACCAAAAGGCTAGACAACATACGATAAATTCAAACAAATGTCGGTGAATTCTATCTCTTTGGAGATAAACTTTCTCATAATGCTTCTCACAGTCTTACCAAATCTTGTCCAAATTGGTTTAAATCTGTAGGTGTGCATGGCCAACATTGACTAGATAATAAAACCTGAGTGCACTCCGATAAGTGTCTTGAAGTCATCAGTATGGGTTACAAGCTTTGCACCACAAAAAAAATATCTACAATAGGTACTTTAGGAAAACTCTCAGATCTCAGCTTTCATACAAAAAAAGTAGGGATGGGACCTCAAATCCTTAAGGATATATGAGATCCGAGAAAATATCAGATTTGAAATCGAAATCCCATTTTTTTTTTTTAAAGTGAGATTTTTTTAGCGTGCTCATACTGCTTATTGGTGGTTCAAAGTCATAATAATTTTAGGATGAACTTAACCAGGTCCCAGACCAGTAGTTTAACAGTTAACTGAATGTGTGTATGTTATAATGAATAGATTTTTAAGAAAGAATGTTAACATTTAGTCAATATTTGTATTTTATATCATACTATTTATCAGCTCACCAAAACAAAGTATTAGTATACGCTGTCAAGAGAATACCGCTGTATTTCCATGAACTCGTGAATAGGGGGGCTGATTTTTTGGCTTCAGTGTATGAGGTCAACGTTTCATTCTGGCTGTATAGTGTTGAGCATAACATATAGGTGGTTCATATATTTAATAATAGTCTTGTTGAATTAAGTAGTAAAAATAACTGTTTATTTAGTTTTGGTTTTCATCTAGTGAAGATAGTGAACACTTTGTGTATAAAATACTAGGTTTTATCCAGAAATGATCACAATATGCTGTCCCCATGGTATGTTATTTTAGTCCCTGTTAAATTATACTTTGCCCTGCTTCAGTGGTCTCATGGTCCAAGGCGCTACTCTTGCAATAGACTAGACTGCCAATGACAGGGAGATCAAGGATCGATCCCAATCGAGTGCACTGGGGGTGGTTTTTCCTAAAGGGTTTTCCATTCTCCACACAAATGTGGGTGCATTTTCTCTAAATTAAACATTCCTCATATCTAGCACATTAGAATAATTAGTACTTAGGTGTCCAACCCTAATCAGTAAATAAGTCGTGGTGCTTAAAAATATATATATATACATTTTTCTGGACATATTATTTTAAACCTTTGTTTCAGGTTGTGCTTTGACAGATACTCAGATGTGACCTCTTACAGTTAGAGGAAATCGTAGACATATTTGTTGCAGTTGGCTCACTGTTACTTAATACTGGAGTTTATATGAGAGTTGAAATAATGGGAACAATATACTTAGGCATAATTGTACTTAGAGTAATGAAATTCACAAATTGAAAACTAGTGTTCTAGATCTCAGCTAATAAATATGGTGTATAATTGCAAGGGTGTTTTTTTTTAAATATTATATTGAATATTATATTGAAGTGCACAAATCATTTTCAATTTAGTTGCAAAAAGCTACTGAATACAGAAACTTGGTACTCTTAGGCTTTGGTTTTTACCCCTTCAAGTGCCTGTGTAGTTTTTATATTTTATTTTAGTGAAGATAAGAATATTTTTTGTAAATGTGTGGTTATTTTTAATATTTTAAATATCTTACCCCTTTGTTACTGAAGTTATAATAAAAAACCTCTATATATTGTTTTTACTACTTTTTTTAAGAAAATAATTTCCTTTCTCCAAGAACAATGCTTGTATCCATGTCTAAGTGGTACTGTGCACACACTGTGTAAGGTTCCATCTTTATTTTTTAAGATGGCAGAAATGTGCAGAATATGTTTTTCTATTTTGGTTTAAAGACATTTGCAAATATTTAACAACCCAATGTTCAACATGAATGACACACGGTCACTAACTATTGAGACTGATTCACAAAGCTATGGCCATTGGATAGTTATGTCGACATTATCTTTTCCGTTCCATTATGTTGTTTTCCATTATCTCACCTAGAAAACGCTGCTTCATTCCTTTGAAATTAACACTCTTCAAACTGTATTTTCCATTAGTTATATAAAGTGACAAAAAATGTAGACCCATTGAAATATGTTGAGATATATTTTTACAAACCTCTACTAACACATAGGAACTACTGTCATAATATTTTAAAGCTCTCTGTAAAAATTTAAAATGTGATATATACAATCAAAACAAAAAAAAAAGTTGAATCTTTTCATGAAATTGACTATGCATTTTATAGACCCCTATGTAAATAATGGTAAATTACATCTAGATCTATTATAATGAAAATTTATATGAAAACTAAACATAGCTTTACTAAGTAATGGAAATTCTTCTTCTTGGCCTTTTATTGACTGAAATTGCCCCCACCACCTCACCTCCTCCCCCTCCCCTCTCCCACCCTCCAAAAAAGTACCAACTGCACTATTAACATATTTTTTTTCGTATGTCTATAACCAATTCCTATGTATTCCTATGTATTCGTATGTCTATAACCTATTCTTAAAAAAATACTTCCCTCAACTTAAATCCATTGCTATCTGGTCTGCGAGCTTGGATTTTTTCATTCGAGTCGAGTATTTCTAAAAGCTCCAGAGTTTGAATATATTCATAATTTTAAAATGTTAAAGAGTATATTAAAACACATGATCTTAAACTATGAATGACACTCATTTTTATAAAGAGTAAATACTAGTTAAATAACAGCAATATCGATTTTTAAATTAAAATTAACACTTATAACACATAATTTAAAAATAAGAACAACGCCAATGTCTTTAAGGACATTAAAATTACACTAACAATTCTAAAAAAAGTTAATAAAACTAATAATTGCATGATGGCTTGTAAATGTATAACACAGTGTAGAAACACTGTACAATGTTGTAAAGTAAGTGGTGGTGAAGGAAGCCAGCCTGAAACAAAAGTTAGGTTAGGCCTAGCAAGCCCACTTCTCTCTTCATTTCTTCTTAAACTTTCACACTTTCCACTTCTTCAAAACTTGCACAGTTGCACACTAGTTTGAATTCTCGGGAATTTTATTTTTTCATCTATGTCACTTCATATAAAAATAAATAATTGTGAAAATTCAAAACAATGTGCAACTGTGGAAGTTTGAAGAAGTATAAAGTGTTAAATTGTAGAAAGAAAATAGAGAAGTGTGTTTGCTTATATATAAGCCTAACCTTCCAGGTTGACTTCCTTCACTATTACTTTACATTATTGTAGAGTGTTTCTACACTGTCTTGATAAAAAGTTAATACAATTTATGTTTTAATAATATAATATTTCTCCAAAATATGTTTCGGTAACTTAATTTACTCTACAATAAAACGTAAGAATCTTAAACAATTAGAGATTCGAAGTGTTTCATATTTCATTTATTATGCATGATAACTTCTTCTGTTCCATTTCCATTCCTCTATGCATAGTTGTACGGGCTCTCGTTTGATGTTATTTTATTGAAAAATTTACTTGAATTCAATGTTTAATGCTTATAAAAGTTGATATTGATACTTTAGAATAAAAATAATATGATTAAAATAATATTTCTAACAAACAATATGAAATAGTAAATGCTTTTTTAATATAAATATGGTAAGTTTGATCAAATATGTATTGCAATAAATAAGATAAACATTGATTTTAAACAGGTTAACCAACATAAGTATTAAACTAAATAGTAACTACACTGGTGCTAGTTGTGTAGCTAAACCTATTAATTAATAAGAGTTTTAATATCTTAAGTTTGAAAACTTTTAATATAATGGTATATTCTTGATATTGCAATTTTAATTTAAGATAAATTATTATTTTAGAAAGGGACCAGGCAAAAATAGTAAAAAGAATCATTCAATTATTTAGTAATCTTAGCTATTTGTATTTTGATTGATTTTTCATGGCAATACAAATAAACACGTATAATTCAAAATGGACGACAATATTGAATACATTTACTTGTCGAAAGTAGTTTCAAAGCTCTATTACATTATTAATGTGAAAATTGAAATTAATTTTAAGTTAAGTAATCGAACGATTAATAAGTGTAAATGCTTATTTTATCTTAATTAAATAGACTATGCATACTATTGCATTTTAAAATTGATTCTTAAGTACACCAAGTGGAAGCTCGAAAATGACGACTACAAAACTTTCAATCACGATCTCGAGCTTAAGCGATGAGCTCTGTTCGAAGCTCAGAATATGAGTACTCTCAGAACCTTACTACCTGGTTATTATAACAGTTTTATTGTGACCAAAGACAAATATTTTAACCAAAAGAGCATCTTATTTATTAAATTTTAATACTGTAATACCATTTTATATTCATTGAAGAGAAATTCAATAATTTTACTTACCACAAATCAGGGTCTATGAAAATGTGGGAAAGGGATTTATTTTAGAAATATCACAATTCATGTTTTTTGGGTTTCAATTATATTTCAATTTTACCTTGAAATTTTTTTCATTCTTAGTTATAACTCATTAACTGTTACAATTTCAATCCTTATGAGTGAGTACATTTACAAATTGCCAGTACTAAAGTGAATTGGCAAACTAATAAAATTAATGGTAAGAAAAATCTGAAAAAATAATTCGGACACACAAATAATATCCTGCTACAAAAATTTTCTAACCATATAATTTATCTTCTTTGTAGGGGCTTAACTGCTTTAATTTTCTAATGTTTTATTTAACTCATTTACTTGCTCACTTCAGTGACCGCATGATCTAACGTGCTACTCTGACAGTAGACTGACGACGATGGGGAGATTGAGGTTTGAATCTCGGTCGGGTGTACTGAGGGTGGTTTTCCATGCGAATGTGGGTACACTTCCTCCAAATACAATCTTATTAATCCCTAAAACCATCAGCTTAATTAGTACATAGGTGTATAACCCAATCGGGTTGTAAGATGCATTGGGAATAAAAAGAAGAGGAACTTACTCTAGGTCATCTTAAACCTTTCTTCAAATAGTCCTGAAGATGGTTTAAAAGAAGAAATTGTATGTTTTAATCTGTGGAACACTTATAAACACACAATATGGTTTTAGCAATCAAAAGAGGATCACCATACACACTTTAATGCTTTGAGTTTCAATATCGCTCAGAGCGACAAACAAAATAGTTGATCAAATTGCTAGTGTCGCTTCAGTATCTTCTTCCATATATATATATATATCAAAATTAACATCAGAAGGAAAAAATAAGTTTTACAAAGTCCACTTTTAAAAAAAATTCTAAATGAAACTCAAATTGAATTGGAGTTGGGACTAGCCTTTTGTTCTACAGGCCAACATTCCTGGCTACTAATCTAGTGATCCCAGATTCAATTCCCGGCAGTACCATAGGTATATTTCCTCAAGGGGAATCATTCCTCTGTTAGCCATGGTGTTTTTTTTTAGACTTATGTTAAATTTAAGACCTATACTTACACCACATAATCATTACACCTTATCAGAGTAAGTAATAGCACTTAAATAGTTTTCCAACCTCAGAAGACTTAGATATCCACCACTGCCAGTAGAAGACCAGAAATGTTTATCCGGCAATCCCTAGTAGCATGCACTTTAAAAGAAAATTAACTTGGAATACTTTTTTTAGTATTTTATATTGAGTACAAAAAATGTATTTTGCAAATTTGTTTAGTTTTACACACTAAATATCATTTACAAAATATTCTTTTGCAAACATGTTGAACATATTTCGTTCTAAGGATATATATGGATTAAATAAATATCGCATTGTCTACTTCACTCCATGCAGGCCTGCCACAACGGGGGAAATATTGGTTACCATGGTATTGGGCCCGAGATCCAAATTCCTAAGTTTAAAAAAAAAATTAGATGAAAAATAAAACAAGATAAAATAAGAAATCCAAGTAAGAGAATGCCTATCCATACTAAAGAACAAAGCTTTCCTAGCCCACCAGATAGGTTTCCTACAAATGAACCTACTGAATTTGTCACAATTATATCAATGGTTTGGCCTAGATCTGTCCTTTGCTTTGAAGTGTTTGGAAAGCTCACAGAATCTATAATGTGTGTGCCGAAACTAAATTTGGTACACAAAGAAAGTCTCACAGTAAATAAAGTTAAATTTAAATACTTCATCATGTGAGTCACATTTCAATGTTAAGTTATCTTACATAATCATTTTCATACATTGGTTTTCTTTTGTAAATGTGTCAGTTTAAAAAAAAAAAGTACAAACCAAAATCAAGAATTAGTGTAGAAGTGTATAACCCAGAAAGG
>CABEEJ010000144.1:86459-101273 GCA_901482245.1 Timema douglasi
CTTCTTCATGCAGACTAGCTTAAAGTAAGTCACCTTTCATTTCAATAACGAAAGTATGCATGACTCTAGTAATTTAATCTTCTTCAGTGGGTGAATATTCTGAAGGGATACGTTTGTGATAGTCTAGCCTACTGATAATAGGAAGATCCGGGTTCGTATCCTCGTCGGGTGTACTTAGGGTGTTTTCTTTTAATTGGTTTCCCACTCTCCCTCTGCGCCTTTCAAGTTACTAATTGTCTAATTCGGACAAGAGCAAAGCTGCCAAGCATGTGTGTACAGCAAGTTGCATAGGAGTTAGGTGCGTACACTACACATGTAATAATGGCAAGGAGGTGACCTGGCGGTCTAGGGGGTAAGGTGTCAGACTTCTGTGCTGGCGGCCGGGGTTCAATCCTCGGTCGCGGCAAAGATTTATTTGATTACCAAACCCTTCCTTCACCTCTGACAAGACATCTTGTGAATGTGGGGAATGCCAGGCCTCCACCGTGGTTCGGATCCCACGTTAAACTGTAGGTTCTCCATTTCATCTCACAATCACCCTACCATTACACATTAGCGTAAGTGCGTATATCCCGAACGGGTAGTAAGACGCGGTGCTAATAATAATAATAATAATAATAATAATAATAATAATAATAATAATGGCAAGAGCATTCTGTGATGTAGGACAGTTAATGATGACCCTCAGAACGTATTCCCATTTCTAGATGGACTGGTGTGTTGTTTACTATTAATTGTGGTATGTTCTGCTGCCGTGCTCAGAAATTTCGAGTGGTTTTAGTGCCACGCGCCTAACTCCTATGCAACCTGTTGTACACGCATGCTTACACAGCTTCGCTCTCCCGGCGCTGTACGCCAAAACTTCTAACACAATTTAATGATATTAGCATATTTCTCTGGATCAAAGTGTACAGGGATTTTGTATTACTTTGGGTTCAAACAAGCTATATGGGCTATGAGTTTCCAAAAACCCTGTTTATGATTGGCCTAGTGTCCTCTCACTAACCTGATCCCCCTTTGACCAATCACACGTAGGCTCTGCACCACACCTCCCCAATGAGCGACTTAATGTTTGATCAGAACATATTAAATATACAAGTTAAACTAACTGCGACTACCCTTGCAACACTCCACGACACGCCACTGCGTATTAGTGAATATGCTACAGAGCAAAATTTGTTATTTATTAGAGTTACAAGAATCTCTAAATCAATCAATCAAAAACTTCCTTGAATAAAATATCTTATTATAAAATGTAGAATTGTATTTATGTGTTGTAGAATGTGACTAAGACAGGAGTGGATGATATTTGGCACTCGTGCCACGTGTGGCGTGCGGACATGATTTGGTTGGCACACCGACATGAACAAAAGACCCAGTAAATAGAACTTTTTCCAGTGTCGTATGATTCTTTGAAGTAAATATTTCTAGTCATATCATTCAACCTTGTCACAATGAACTTTTGTTTTGTTTTAGCACCGATTATTACTACCCCTTCAGGTTATACGCTTATGTACCAATTACGCTAATGATTTAGGGATTAGAAAGGTTGGATGTATATTAAGTGTACCCAGATTTAGGAAAAACCACCCTCACCCAACCGGAATTAAAATCCATATCTTCCTGTCATCGGCAGTTTAGTTTATTGAAATAGTGATGCCTTAGACCATGTGATCACTTAACCAGGCTTGAACAAGTTAACAAATTCAAATGCCGGGGAGGCAAAAAGAAAACATAATTTATGCCAGCGATGCTTGCTATGACTCGGTTCGTAAACTGTTGTCAGCTCGTTATCTTGATTTCTTATGTCTTGAAATATTAAGCTGAGAATAAACTACTCTCGGAGTGGACTAGACTGCTGATGACAGGGTGATCGAGGTTCGAATCTCGGTCGGTTGTAGCTGCTGAGGGTGTTTTTTTTCCCAAAATGGGTTTCCACTCTCTCTCCACGCAAAAGGGATACACTTCATATAAATAGAAACTTTCTCATCACTAAAATATTTAAAGTTCCTTACATGGGACATAGGAGAACACTGAGAAAGAAACTTTGCAGTAGTTTTGGAATCCTAGATTATTTATTAAGTTGATTGATATTTTTTATATTGTTTTCACCAAAATGTAGGTGAAAGTTCTGACCAGTAAAAATTTTTACATTCTAAGTAGATTTTTTTTTAGTATAATAAATTTTTTAAGAAACTATAAAACAGTCCTACATTATCTTAAAATTTTATGTTGTAAGTTTATTTTTAAAAAAACGTGACTTAATTTGATTGAGGAAGGGTAGATCTCTATTTATAACCTTTTGTTTTAATCTCAGAAGTACATATTTTTCACGTAAGCCATCGTTTAATTTTATAAAGAACTTAAAACTAAAAATTATAACTTTTTAACTGGTCAAAAACCTGTTTATCATTTTCGCCTATATTTTGTTGAAAAGTAGACTAAAAATTATCAAATAACTTCCTAAATAAGGCTGTATTTTAAACGTTTGCAATGAGTATAGGTGCTCTACCATGTAAAGTCTGTTCAGCGTACGAATTGATTTCTGAAAGGCCTTTTTCCCTACCAGAAATCTATTATATAGTAGGATATTGGTAGGAAAAAAGAGCTTTCAGAGAGTAATTCCTAACCGTGAATGGAGTATAGACCTAACACACGGCTAAAGAGCTAGCATGTGTTGGGACATTTGGGAAGAAATAATAATTGATCCCTAGAAGGTAATATAATAGTTTTAGATAACGAAAAAAAAGGTAAACAACACGATTCGAATCTAAGTCGGGTGAAGCCTACGGAGGGTGGTTTTTCCAAAAATTGTTTTCCACATTCCCTCCACGCAAGTGCAATATTCCTAATCTCTAAAACCATTAGCGTAATTAGTACATAAGCGTACCACCTTAACGGGTAGGAAGACCTGGTGCAAAAAAAAAAANTCTCAACTGGAAATGATGTTAGGTTAGGCTAAGTAACGTTATTAATATATATAAAACTACACCTTAACACGGGAGTAGCACTCACGATCGATTATTGTATTGATTTTCAAATAATTTTTTAACTGTGTTTGTGAACTGTGTATGTTCCGACTTGAGTTACTAATTGTGCATATTTCTGTCCATTTCCGTCAACTGGCCTCTTCTATACCATTCCACAAACTGGGCTAAAATTGCATTAACTCTTGCCCATTTTTTGAACTTGAACACAATGTACTATCTTCCACAAGCTTGATTGAAATTGATTTTAGGACATTATACTAAATGAATCTAAACTAACTTAACCTAAAATTCCATTCTAAAACGATTACTTACCAAACCTGTTCCTCTTTTGTTCATTTCACGGACTGAGCAGAAACTCGTCCATTTCATGGAATGGGTAACGATTTGAGGAGCCCATTTCACAAACTGGGCAGCACAAGTGCTTCCAATTCATGAATTGGATGGGTTTTTGCCCAGTTTGTGAAATGAACAAGCAAAGAAACCAGCTCACGGAATGATCATAAATTTGCACAGTTCATGAAATGGACAATAATTTAACTTTTGGGGTGAAACATATACAATAATTACGCTAATGTAGTAGGAATGAGATTTGTAGCGTTTTATAGGATATGTAACTGCATTTTCTGGAAGGAGGGGGAAACCATTTAGGAGAAACCAGCTTCACTACACCCGACTGGGACCCAAACTCTGATCTCCTGGTTACCAACAATGCATACAAAAATGACAGTGACACGTTAAACCATGCGACCACCAATGCGGGTCATTCATATATTCTTTGTATATGGATCTGTCCTGAGACAGGCATCAACTCGATGTCTTCCATTTTCCTCGGTCTTGAGCGTCTTCTTTCATCCTTCTGTAGCTTCTTCCTTTCTTGATATCTTTTAGCATTGCCAAACGTTCCCCTTTTCCCCTCCATATTCCCCTCCATGATCCTCATCATTAAATAACCCCTACTTAGAGTGTGGCCCATACAATACGTTTTTTTTCTTCTCCTCATCATCCCCATCAAGCTCCTCTCTTCTCCTACCCTCAGCACCTTCTCATTCCTCACCTTGTTCATCCAATTCAACTTCTCCACTTTTATCCACAACCACATTGTCCGCGTCTCAAATCCATACGTCACCACACGAATCACTTCGCAAACCTCTTTCTTTGCTCAATCTGGTTTCTTCCAGTTGTCAACAATCCTCTCGTCCTTTCCTATTCTCCCTTTACCATGGCTATCTTGCTTTTAACTTCTTCCTTACAGTTACCATTCTAGGTCCCCAGACCTCTCAAATATTTGAACAATCTTGCTTGTTCTAGTTGATTCCCTTCAATCGAATAATTAACATTGCCTTCTCCCTTTCCATCTTGTTCACATTAGTCTTGCCGATGTTTTCTTTAGTTACAAGTTTCCCCCCCCACTTTATAGTATTATCCATCATGCTCCACAGTTGTTGTTTTTTTCAAAAACTGCTAATATTATGTGTACAGTTCATTTATTTATTTATTAAAGATATTTAACGTGCAAATTATGAACCGACTGATTAAAACAGCACATGAGAATTTCTATGAACGAGAGTGAGAGAACCTACCAATCTTGTCTGGAAATATATTTTCACATACCTTTCAGGGTTCTTTTACATGTCTCAATTGACATGGAACCGACAGCCTTACTTCCCCTCCGAAGGAAGTTGCGCAACGGATTTTTATCGCTTAAGAAAAATCCTTTGACCCTTGCTGAGCTTGAACCCAAGAACATCGGGCCCTGAAGCGAGCATTTTACCCCAAGACCACCAAGATTGACTTGTGTATATAAAATATCGATATAATCAGATTAACAGTTGTGTGAAAAAGAATCTGAGGCATCTTGCCATGACTAAGGTAGCGTGTATGTCACCCAAATATTACTTAGAAATGTTCTAAAATGACGAATTGTGGTTTCCTAGGTCAGCTGCCTTTCTCATGATGACGTACGCCCTTGTGACACTTTGACAACCGCTCGTAACAAACAAGACGATTGTTGATTCGTTGAAGGTTCACTCAATTGACTCTAAGACATCGTTTGAAACAGCTGAATGAGAAACATTATTAAATGTACAGTTTGTGGCAAACGCAAGTCGTACCAAACATCGCTAAGTTGGAATAAATTACTGGTTATATAGGTGTGATAAGTTGGTTTTTTCCCCAACGCATCTTACAATACTTCACTTTTAGCAAGAAAGGCGATTTATAAAATACAAAATTTGTTTGCGAACAAAATTGATATTTTACTATATTGTTATTATTATAAGGTGTTCTGTCTTACGACATGTCCATTCCTTTTGTTATTATTATTATTTAGCACCGCATCTTACTACCCGTTCGGGTTATACGCTTTAAGTACTAATTACGCTAATGGATTAGGAATTAGGAAGGTTGAATTAGAGGAAGTGAACCCGCATTTGCGTGGAGAGAGAGAGAGAGAGAGAGAGAAAGAATGGAAAACCATTTAGGAAAAACCACCCCCAGTTCACCCGACCGAGATTCGAACCTCGATCTCCCCGTCCTCGGCAGTCGAGCTCAACACGACTAGCGCGTTACGCCACCGAGTCGGGTCCTTTTGTTATTGAACTTAGACCACCAAGGCGCCAATGCTCCCTCCTTTAGCTCCCAGAATCCTCTTGTTTCTTATATTTTTAGAGGTATTTTAAAGGTATTTATTAGATATATCAAAAGTGACACCAAATCGAATGACTTGACGTATGAAAACGTGAAAGTAGGCTCAGTAACTTTTCAGCTGTTAGCTGAAGATTGGACTGTACCAATCGAAGCTATACGCGTTTTAATTATACAAATCGCTTAGTAATTAAGAAGGTAGAATTTAGAGTAAATGTATTCGCATTTGTGTGGACAATTGCTTAGTAAAAATACTCTTAGCACACCCGGATAGGATTCAACCCCTAACCTCCTTGTCATCCCAGAATCAGACTAGATGAGCCCAACAACTAACACACGTGACCACTGATGGGGGTGAGATAAGATAAACTTGTTTTACTTATTATATAATTAATTAGCGGTTAATATAGCTAATAATGATTACATTCTACTTCAAGAGTTTATAACGAAATGGCTATTAATGTCTACATCCTAGGAGTAAAAATGAGGAGGGTAGTTTTAAATAAAGTGCACAAATATTTTTTTTAGCACTAAACCTTACTACCCGTTCGGGTTAAACGCCAATGTACTAATTACACTAATATGTTATGGATGAGGATGGTTGAATATAGTGGAAGTGTAACTCCACTTGCGTGGAGAGATAGTTGGAAAACATTTTCGAAAATACTCGTCTCAATACACCCGACCGCGATTCGAACCTCAAAATCTCCCCGTCATCGACATTCTAGTCTATTGCGAGTGTGACGTCTTATCCCATGTGGTCATCGAAGCGGGTTGCACCTGTATTAGCATGGTAATTGTATGGGAGAACCACATTGATAAATCACATGTTGAACCGTCACTCCCTCGCCCCTCAGTGCACCCAGCCAAGATTCGAACCTTGACCTTCCCATCACCAGCATATGGCTAGACTGACGCCTTAGACCATGTAGCCAACATCAGGGACAGGGTTTCGAATTTAATCTAAGAGGGGAGTAACGTTGCACCAATTAGATAAATACGCTCATATTAGCGTGGTGGGAGGGTGGGAAATCCACAATGATAATTTACTATTATTATTATTATTAGCTCCGCGTCTTACTACCTGTTTGGGTTATACGCACTTACGCTAATGTGTAATGGTAGGGTGATTGTGAGATGAAATGGAGGACCTACAAATGAAATGGAGGACCTACAGTTTAACGTGGAATCCGAACCACGGTGGAGGCCTGACATTCCCCACATTCACAAGATGTCTTGTCAATGATAATTTAGCGTGTTTAAAACTGCTCCACCGTGCACCCGATCAGAATACAAACCATGACCTTCTCAACAATGGCCACAAAATGCAAACACCGACTTTGAAAAAATATAAATATATTTTAGCAAAAGTCTTACAACCTATTCAGGTTATACGCATATGTACTAATTACGCTAATGATTTAGGGATAGGGAAGGTCAAATTTAGAGGAAGTGTACCCGCATTTACGTTGATGAAGCGTGGAAAACCATGTTGGAAAAACCACCCTCAGTACACCTGACAAGGATTCTAACCCCGATCTCACTCTCATCGGAAGACTAGTCTATTGGAAGAGTTGATGCCTTATACCATGCGGCCACCATCTATTAGCGAAGATGAAGCCAACTTATGCCTATAGAGGGTGTCATATGGTCAGCACAATGAACACTGCGGCCATTAGTACCAGTTTTCTACACCGGAACCACCACTTTTTCATTCAACTAACTCCTAGTTTTGTCCTCACAAAGCTGAGTCAAACCCCGTTCCAAAACCTCTGTTTCACAAAGAATTTGTAAGTGCTAGGGTTGGAACCCGGGACCTCTGTATCTGTAGCCAGGACCTCTGACCACTGTACCACAGAGGCAGTTAGTTACATGATCACGTATGTCCCGCCTAGGGAGTTTATTTGGGGCGAGTGGAGGAGGTAAGCACCGAACCCCTCCCTCCGTTTTCACGTCCCATATTTAACTACCTGATCATTAGAAATAGCCAATTTATTTATCTCTTTTTGCCCTTATACGCTCACTAGAGTCTATTCTCCCACCATGCCCGGTATGATACACTAAGCGGCGTGATGAAAGACGGTCTCGAATGTGATGCCTTAACACTGAGATCCAAGAACAACCCCTACTTAAGATCATTATTCACTTATATTTCCAAACCATTTAGGAAAAACCACCCTCATTACACCAGACCAGGATTGAACCACGATCTCCCCGTCATCAACAGTCTAGTCCAGGGATGGCAAATCTATGGCTCGCGATTGGGTGGCACGCTAAAATTTAAAAATAAACATTAAATAAAACTATTCCCAACGTGATATACATTTTTGAAGTCAATAATACTTCTGCAGCCATGTCATTCAATGTCATGTCAAAATTAACTTTGTTAAGTCAACAGTTTAGAAAACGTCTTGGCTCTTGCTTAAGGTAGGGTGAAAGGGGACTCAAGAAAAGGAAACATATTTTTCAATTTTTAAAGCAAAACATTTTTTGTTCAAAACAAATCAAATACGTCTCCAGTAGAAACATAAAGTTTAATTTTCTTCACATTTTTACCTTTGCATTTATAGAATATTTGTCAAGGGTGTCCTGGAATTTAATAACAAGCTTTTCTCTTCATTTAAAAGTTTGTCGTCTAATTCCGCTGTGCTCGTGACAGATATTCAATAACTGGTGATTTCATCATGTGAATAAAATTAAACTCTATGTTTCTACTGGAGAAATACTTGATTTATTTTATATAAAAAAAGTTTTGCTATAAAAACCGCAAAAGTACTGTTCTTTACTCGCATCGCCTACCATTCCACCTTAAGGGCGTCGTGTTTGCTATTGAAAATAAATTATGAAACGAGCATAAATATCTTGGCCGAAAAAATACATGTTTTAAAATAATATGGAAAAGATTATGTATGTTTTTTTTAAGTTTAACATAGTTACATATTATCCATTTATAACCCTTTTCTCCCACTGAAGGTGTTACTTTCAATGTTTAAATTTAAGTTAGAAAATAATCTTGTTTAAGACACGCAATTTTACAATTTAGTAAACGTGTCTTCTTTAAAATGTAGGCATTATTAAAATATTTACAACTTGATTTGAATCATTCATTACATTTCATAATATTTATCAATTAAACAAACTCGTTAAAAACATAAATAAGAGGTGGCAGACTAGTTTAAAAGGTATCTAGACCATAAGTGGAACCCTGGTAGGAAACGTTGGCCATCCCAGGTCTAGTCTATTGTGAGAATAGTGCCATACGGCCACCAAAGTGGGTTGGTAAAATATTAAATACCTATCATATTACTAATAAATATTTGTCATTATCATCCTAAAATTTGGGGCTAAATTTTTCTCTTGATTTAAAATATCTTTGATCAAATTACACCATGTTCATGACCATTATTAAAGAACTGTTGAGATTACTATATATATATATATAAACATTGAAATAACCATATTTAATGAAGCAATATTTTATTTATTCTGGCCAAAACAATTTTGATGGATTAAATAGCACATCTATTATATTTGATAATTACGGTTATAGCCCCTTTTAAATATCATATTTTTTGTATTGAAAAAATACACCTGGACGTGGGAATGGAGCCTGGGACCTTTGGTTTAGTATGTCCTCCCTACGGCGGCGGGAAAATTGATTAAATTGAAAGACGCTTTTGAAGACAATCCTTGTTTCCTCAAAATAAAATACAGCAATATATAAAAAAAAATCAAACTTCTAATATTAAACAACCACAGAATCTCAGAGGGGGTGATTGCCCCCCGGCCTTTACCTGCGGGCGCCCTTGGCTTTGACCACTAAGCTAGTCTGTACAACTGGCAGCAAAAAGCCCTCGCGAGTCGAAGGTGGCTTACTTTTTCTGATAGTTCATGATATTAATTGATCACTCATATGTATATGACGATTTACGCACGTCTATCACAGACTTTGCCTTAAAATATGAGTGAAGAATGGCCCTGGCCATGGAAAGATTCCTGAATAGCTTGGTGGGTAGAGTATTGGCGTACTGAACCCCAGGTTTGATCCCCATATCCAAGTGTCATTTTTCAATAATTATTTAAAGAATAAAAAACAATCTTGATATAATAACTCCTTAACTCCCGTTTACTTCCATATCATCTTAACTGTAGATTAAGATATGAACATAGTTGGTACAACCATTTAAGTGGTCGGTTAAGGAATTTAACTGTGTGTCCTAATAATATCAGTAGGGCTTATCAAGTTTCTCACATTCTTTTAAACTAATGGGCCATTTGTTTGATTGACATTGCGAATTTTACCCCCCCACCCTCCGGTTCTATGTTTTGTTTTTCTTTCCGTATCTTGCTAAATGCAGTTTTCACTGAACAAGTTCTTTATTGAGATGTATTCTTA
This sequence comes from Timema douglasi, assembly GCA_901482245.1. NCBI lineage: Eukaryota > Metazoa > Arthropoda > Insecta > Phasmatodea > Timematidae > Timema > Timema douglasi. Next base: position 96,489 of record CABEEJ010000144.1, read on the forward strand.
AAATAAAAATAAAATGGGGGGGGGGGGGGTTGGTGATTTTTTTTCCCCGCCCAAGGATGAAAGAGGGCCCTANGGGGGGGGGGGTTGGTAGTTTTTTTTCACCGCACAAGGATAGTAAGAGAGCATTAATTTATTTCTTGTGATGACTCGGTTTGGCTCCTCCGAGAGTCATCCACTAATTGTCCCAGACCTCGCCTCCTCAGCCTTGCGTTAGGGCAGAGTATCTTGGAGTGGTTTATATTGGCGACTCCGGAGTGGACAGCTCTTCAGTTGTCTTGGTGATCGTTGGCTGCCCGCCGGTCCCGTCACTACTATCTTCCTATAACTGGGCTTGTTACTCTTATTACTATTATTTACGTGAATGCCTATTCGGCTCAATAGAAAACGAAAAGAAGTGTCTGACCGCGTTTTGTGGTAATTATAAGTGTTTTTTCTAAAAAAATATTATTAAAATATTATTGTGTAACTAAAGAGGGGTTGAATCATTAAAAAAAAAATGAATTTTAAATTCTCTTTTAAATCTCGAATCAAAATTCAAATCTTCGAATTCTTAAAAATTGTTCCTTTTATTTTACTTATAAATATTTAAAATTTAATTTAAAAATAGTTGTTTATTGTGGGCATGTAGAGGATGCGAGAAAAGGTTAATACTTTTGCGGATTTTACATAAAAAAAGGTTTTGGTCAAATATTTCAATACTATTACTTAATTTTCTTCGCATGGTGATATCACAGTTGTGGAATATCTGTCAAGGATGTCCTGGAATTTAGTGAGAATTTTTTTCTCTTAATTTAAAAAGTTCCTCGTCTAATGCTGCTATGCTCATGACAGATATTCAACAACTGTTGATATCAACATGGGAATAAAATTAAAGTCTACGTTTTTACTTAAGCAATATTATATTTATTTTGACAAAATAAGTTTTGCTATAAAAAATGCAAAAACGCTGACCTTAGCTCGCGTTTCCTACATCCTCACCTTAATACCACTGACAAATGAGTTTTTGTTTTTTATGTCTTTTATATCATAAACAACAAAGAGAACACTTTTATTTAAATTAAATTATATTAATACAATTTTGTCCTTTTTTTTATATATTGCTAATCTCCAAAATACACATGTCGAAATAATTTATTTAACCTTATCGCTTTAATAATTATTTGAAACCAAGGTTTTCATAATAATTATTGTATTAGAGATACTTTTTTTTAGATCTTTACTAATCTCAAATACCATACGATTCAAGGATGTTTAATGTAAACGAGTTTTTTTTAATGTATTCACGTTTATTTTAACTTGAAGTATATGCATAATATAATAAATTGATATGTAGCTCAATTTTTTAAAGGAATTAGTAAATAATATTGATTCATTAATACATCAAACATCAAAAGAATCAAAAGTTGAGTACAAACAGTTTAAGATAATAATAAGATCATAGTAGGAAAGACCGTCTTTGAAAGCTATAACAGTTACTAAATTTATTTTCATTCATTCATACGCCAATAAATATTATTTTTAGCTGTCAATCTTGGTTGATAGTCTTAATAACCATAACGTAGCCCTAATTTAGTAGAATGTGTTTAACATTGCCCGCAATATGTCTTCTAAAATAATCCTATCGTACGTAATTACGTGATATAACTTAACAATTAATTTAAAATTTATAAATATTTAGTTTCTATGTTTCAGACGAGATAAAATTTACCAAAAAGCACATAGAAATCTGTGATATATTCGCGAGTAAAGAAACTGAAACATACGAACATATAATATATTAACGTTTAAAAAATAAACATAATCTTAAAATTTTGTCTGGTCTTCCAAGAACGCTGTTATTATTTTTGTCTATGAGACTTACTTTTTAACTAACGCTATACATTTCTGATGTATATTTTCATTTCAATTTGATTATATTTATAAAATATAAACAATAACTACACTGAATACTTTGAAAATATATCAAATTAATATACTCCTGGTTCTACATGTACAGTACATACTATATTAATGCTTCTTACCATCTCTATTAATTTGTAATATTTTCTAAATTATTGCTAATCATTCTCAGTGTCAGCACAAGCCGTCCATGCAACCCAGAAAGTACCAAAAAATGAGCACACCCTCCCACAATAACAAAAAAGTATTATGATTTTGTAGATTATACTTTGAAATAAATTTATTGAGAAATACTTCACCTCTGACAAGACATCTTGTGAATGTGGGGAATGCCAGGCCTCTACTGTTGTTCGGATTCCACGTTAAACTGTAGGTCCTTCATTTAATCTCACAATCACCCTACCACTACACATTAGCGTAAGTGCGTATAACCCGAACGGGTAGTAAGACGCGGTGATAATAATAATAATAATATTGAGAAATATAATTTTTTTTTAAATTTTTATATCTCTTTATTTGGGTTAAAAAGAATTGACACTACACCAATAAGTAATTGATAGTTTACCAATAAGAATTTTTCTAAATAAAACTTTTATTTACATTATTTTATTACTGTATCCCATCTTAGATTTATAATGTTTTGCTTGGCTTTGCTTTCAGCAAAAGTTTGAATTAAATCGGAGAGATCTAGAAATTCTAAGATGTCATTTTCTATCGAGGTCATTGCCAAAGATATTAGACAATCTTGAGTCATTGTTTAGCGTATGTAAATATATTGTATATAAGTTTAAGAGAATATGATATGATCATATATGAATGTCAGTTAAATAAATATAAATTTTTCTTTCGAAAACCTAAACTTAACTCTCTTAAAATAATTATATAGTTTGAGTGATTTTCAACCGATATTGTTTGTTTATTAAATATAATGGATTTTTTTCACTGCACAAAATAGAAATTAGTACTAAATTAATCGATCATACATTACTTCAAAGTAATACACCGGTAGACACAAGAGGCGACAACTTTGTTAAAATTTCAGCTCAAATACAGAGGACCACCATTACATCTCATGTCAATTACATCGCGTGTCCATTATATCGCGTTTTTGGTACAAATATATTGCAGGTCCATCACGTCGCATTGCCCCCACCTCTCTACACAAAGCTAGCTCTAATCTGACGTAAAACCAATAGGAATGAAGGGGCGTTTATATTATGTACAATTACATTGCGTTACAAATACATCGCGTTTTGCTAGGATAGCGTGCCTGGCTCTCACCTCTGAGTCTCACTTTGAAGATGGGGCTGGTTGAAAGAATAGTGTAACTTAAACAAAACTTAAATAAACTTCACCATAACCGAGATTATTATTATTATTATTATTATTATTATTATTATTAGCACCGCGTCTTACTACCCGTTCGGGTTATACGCACTTACGCTAATAGTAATGGTAGGGTGATTGTGAGATGAAATGGAGGACCTACAGTTTAACGTGGGATTCGAACCACGGTGGAGGCCTGGCATTCCCCATAACCGAGATGCCTAGGCAACTGGATCGACAACACTCCTAAAATAAATACACCATCATTTTGTTTCGTACTTTTCTGGGGAAAAAAAATCTCTAGATAAAAAGGTATACTTTTAATTTGTGGATTATATTCTTATTTTATTATTTCATATTTGCTTTTCGTTGCGCCACAGCAATTCGAATTTACAAATTCAAGTTACCAAGTTTTTTTAAGGACGTTAGATTTATTATTATTATTAATTATTAATATTATTATTTATTATTATTATGGTTATTATTATTATTATTATTATTAGCACCGCGTCTTACTACCCGTTCGGGTTATACTCACTTACTCTAATGTGTAATGGTAGGGTGATTGTGAGATGAAATGGAGGACCTACAGTTTAACGTGGGATCCAAACCACGGTGGAGGCTTGACATTCCCCACATTCACAAGTTGTGATTAATACACGTCTTGTCAGAGGTGAAGGAAGGGTTGGGCAATCAGATAAATCTCTGCCGGGAGACATTAGATTTCTGGCAGCTAGAAACTCTCCCCCTTCCACGGGGAGTCAGTTGATCATTCATTCCTGTTGGTTGTACGTCAGAGTAGGGTTAGCTGTGTGTATAGAGGTGAGAGAAACGCAACGTGATGGACCTGCAATGTATTTGTACCAAAAACGCGATGTAATGGCCCGTCTACAACCAAACGCACCCGCTTGTCGAACTCGCAACTACGCAATAAAGTAATTTTGTCTGTCTACAATAGCTTACGCAAACACAATCGTATGTCGGAACTGTCGGACTAGCTTGTCGGGAGGAGATGAACATTGGCCATCTCTTGCGTTTATGTAGTTGCGTTGGCCTGCGTTCAGCCAATTAAAAAACAAATATGGATGGACTACTAAAATCAAATAATTTGAAGTTATTTGATCTATGACAAAAACGCTTGGAAATGTATAGTAATTAATACAGGATTTTAAATTAAAATCATGTGTATTTAACCATTTTCCACTCTCCCTCACGCAAATTCAGATTCACTTCCTCTAAATTCAACCTTCCCAATTCCTAACCCATTAGCGTAATTAGTACTTAAGTGTATAACCCGAACGGTTTGTAAGATGTGGTGCCAAATAATAAATAAATAATAATTAAACCATAGTTTTCCAATTTATATTGATCAAACTTTCTTTCTTTGCGCTCCTCTGTGTTTAGTTTTACGTGAACCACAGGAGTGACAAGCGCATAGAGCCTTGAAATTAGAATGCACTCATGTACTTATTTATATATATATAAGTACATGTGTGCATTCTAATTTCAAGGCTCTCTCTCTCTCTCTCTATATATATATATATATATATATATATATAT
>CABEEJ010000144.1:101363-155016 GCA_901482245.1 Timema douglasi
CAGGCCTCCACCGTGGTTCGGATTCCACGTTAAACTGTAGGTCCTTCATTTCATCACACAATCACCCTACCATTACACAATAGCGTAAGTGCGTATAACCCGAACGGGTACTAAGACGCGGTGCTAATAATAATAATAATAATAATAATAATAATAATAATAATAATAATAATAATAAAATATTAATTACTCTAATGGATTAGGAATTGGGAAGGTTGAATTGAAGGAAGTGAACCCGTATTTGCATGGAGGGAGAGTGGAAAACCATTTAGTAAAAACCACCCCCAGTTCACCCGACCGAGATTTGAACTTCGATCTCCCCGTCCTCGGCGGTCGAGTTCAACACGACAAGCGCGTTAGCCAACTACGCCACAGAGGCGGGTCACTCTAGATATAGCGTTCGCAATTGCGCACCTTCCATGTTCCTTAAAATAATATTTTAATTCGTACATTTTTAAGCACTTTGGCGTCCTTAAATAACGGTGCGCTTGGGCCGTGGCCTGGACGTACATAAGTTATAAATACACTTTTAAGATCTCCACACACCAACGTGGTGGCTGTGGTGGGCATGGTGGCGGCCGTGGTGGTCAGATGTACAGTACACCCAATATCATCGCTGAGGGAACTGCTTGTCTCAATGTATTAAAGCTCTATCTTCACTCTCTCTCAGTTAACTGTTGCCAAATCTCCTCGCTCTCGGTTGTGTGCTAGGCTAAGAAGGAACTACTGGCAACATCGACGAACAAGCGTTACAAAATGTGTCTTATGTTTTAGGGAAGATTGGCCACGTGAGAACAAAAGAATGACAACGCTGTTTTCCAATGGTAGCCACGCAATTCCCTCAGGGATGATAACCAGTATAGCCTATGTTAGCTAATGGAGGTGCACACACACCGGCGCGAACAGGCGGGAAACATTGCGGCCAGTGCCGCGTTCTACCTCGCGGTGGCGGTCAGTTGCTGCATGACGAGTATGACCGCTGCCAGTTGTGTTCAGTTTTTGCAATTCACGATGAGTAATGTTACCGGAAGACTCATTGAAATTGTGAAGTTGCATACACTTAGGTATTCTTGGTGACTGAAAATTATAATGGGGGCTCACAAAATGGGTGGGTTTGCCAAAAATTAATATCGATATTATGTCTATTATTTTTTTAGCACCACGTCTTACTACCCGTTTGGGTTATTTGCCTATGTACTAATCACGCTAATGGTTTTAGGGATTAGGAAGGTTATATTTCAAGGAAGATTACCCGCATTTACTTGGAAAACCATTTTGGGAAAAACCACCTTCATTACACCCGACTGAGATTTGAACCTCGATCCCCCCCGTCACTGACATTCTAGACTACTGGTGAGAATAGCGCGTTAGACCATACGTCCACCAAAGTGGGTGATATTATATTTTAAAAATGACGGATGCAGTCCACATGTCTTGGGGTATAAATATATGAAAATTATTTGAATTTACTTTTTAAACTGTTTAAAAAATACTTTCTTATTGAAATACAGTCCGCTATGCGTTGTCATATTAAAATGTAATTCGTTTGCCAGTCTTTATAATATCACTCTGGTACTGCTCGCGCAAAAAACAAGTTACCAGACACCTGCAGAAGCAAGTGGACTTCACGGCATCATTTCGTCATCATAGAGCAATCGTAGCCCTACCTGCTATTTGCTATTTTACACCTGCAAGAGTCATTTGTTCACTCAGGTCATCCCAAATACATAATCAGAAGGTACACCTGCAACAGTAATTTGTTCACTCAGGTCATCCCAAATACATAATCAGAAGGTACAGCTGCAACAGTCATTTGTTCACTCAGGTCATCCCAAATACATAATCAGAAGGTACAGCTGCAACAGTCATTTGTTCACTCAGGTCATCCCAAATACATAATCAGAAGGTACACCTGCAACAGTCATTTGTTCACTCAGGTCATCCCAAATACATAATCAGAAGGTACACCTGTAACAGTCATTTGTTCACTCAGGTCATCCCAAATACATAATCAGAAGGTACACCTGCAACAGTCATTTGTTCACTCAGGTCATCCCAAATACATAATCAGAAGGTACACCTGCAACAGTCATTTGTTCACTCAGGTCATCCCAAATACATAATCAGAAGGTACACCTGCAACAGTCATTTGTTCACTCAGGTCATCCCAAATACATAATCAGAAGGTACACCTGCAACAGTCATTTGTTCACTCAGGTCATCCCAAATACATAATCAGAAGGTACACCTGCAACAGTCATTTGTTCACTCAGGTCATCCCAAATACATAATCAGAAGGTACACCTGCAACAGTCATTTGTTCACTCAGGTCATCCCAAATACATAATCAGAAGGTACACCTGCAACAGTCATTTGTTCACTCAGGTCATCCCAAATACATAATCAGAAGGTACACCTGCAACAGTCATTTGTTCACTCAGGTCATCCCAAATACATAATCAGAAGGTACACCTGCAACAGTCATTTGTTCACTCAGGTCATCCCAAATACATAATCAGAAGGTACACCTGCAACAGTCATTTGTTCACTCAGGTCATCCCAAATACATAATCAGAAGGTACACCTGCAACAGTCATTTGTTCACTCAGGTCATCCCAAATACATAATCAGAAGGTACACCTGCAACAGTCATTTGTTCACTCAGGTCATCCCAAATACATAATCAGAAGGTACACCTGCAACAGTCATTTGTTCACTCAGGTCATCCCAAATACATAATCAGAAGGTACACCTGCAACAGTCATTTGTTCACTCAGGTCATCCCAAATACATAATCAGAAGGTACACCTGCAACAGTCATTTGTTCACTCAGGTCATCCCAAATACATAATCAGAAGGTACACCTACCACAGTCATTTGTTCACTCAGGTCATCCCAAATACATAATTAGAAGGTAGAAAGGGAAAAATATCGGACAGCCATAGAATCACTTTATCTGACAGTTCGGCACGCTATTATTTTTATAATAGATTCATACGTCAAGTATGTAATGTTTGACAGTTATATTAGTAATCTATAAGGAAGAAACTTTTAGAAAAAATATTAACATTTTTTTTTGCTATCAACATTGGTAACATTTGACTCTATTATTAATATTTTAATGAATGGAATTATATTTATTAGTTAGGCTATTGATTGTTATTATCCATCAACATTGACAGTTGTAAATCACATGACTTGGCGTATGAATATGTTATTATATCAATAGTTTTGTTTTTATGCTTTATTGTATGTGTACAATATTCACAACAAGTTTAAACCTCTTTTTTTTTTTAAATCACCGCGTCTTACTACCTATTCCGACTGTACACACCTTATGATAATAATTACTATAAAGCGTTTGGGATGAGGAAGGAAGCATTTTATCGGTAATGTACCTGCATTTTCGTAGGAGAAGAGTGGGAAACCATTTAGGAAAAAATCCCTTAGTATACCCAACAGGGATTCAAGCCTCGATCTCCCAGCCTTTGGCAGTCCACTTTGAAAATAAAAAGTAAGCTAATATTCAATTATTACAGACATACTTTTTTATGACAATTTTCAATATAATGTAGACTTACTTGCATCTCTATCAATAATGACTAGCTCGGGTAATCTACAGTCCGATTTGAATAGGATAGAACCCTTTTGGCCGTTATAAAATTTAATAAAACAATTTTCATGTATTTTACTAAAGCTAATTGGTCAACAATGGTCACCTTTGGGAGATAATATTAATATTATATTTACAAATGAATTAATATCAAAAATAAAGTAAAATATTATCACTGTCAACTACAAAAAAAAAAGTTTATATTTTCTTAACGCTTCATCCTAACAGAATCGTACTATATAAGAGTTCGTAGTATTAGTCGATTTAGCTACGCTCACGTCTAAAAAAAAAGGGAACCTCTCTTGAAAATAATATACAAAAACAAGCTATAAACATTTAAAAACTGTATACTAAGCCAAATCGCTTAAGAAACGAGTTTTAATATGGGACAGTATTTATATAAACAAATTGAATAATTCCTTTAGTGCGCGCATATTTTTATAGTTACTTTCAAGCGTCGATTTCCCTATCAAGAACGGCTGATTCCAATACGATTCTAACTTCTTAGACCATATGACCTCCGGTCAAGGCCGTACGCCTTGAGGATACAATATTTAAAACCCTCCCGAAGGTGTTATTAATAATGTTTTTGTTTTGTTTTTGTATTTATTCTCTACTCTTCTAAGCCAGTTTTCTGGAGTCTTATACAATTCACAACTTGCAAAATTCTAGTTATGATTTAAAACTACTTTAAATCGTTCCTTGACATAATCTGTTAGAGGGGACTTAACTACAAGTCCTTAAAAAGTAGGACCACACGCAAAATAAATTCCGGTAGGATATTTATTAAAATAACAATCTTACTTTGTGAATCATGAACATAACTACAGGACTTCTAGATAAAAGATGTGACAAGAGCAATAATGTTACATCTCTCTCTCTCCCTCACACACACACACACACACACACACACACATATTCAAATGTATTTCCTTAAAATTCGCCTTCATCAACTCTGGCTGAATATTTGAAGTTTTTTATAGTCATTATTAACACTAGGACGTACGAAATTAAAACTATTAGATCTGTAGATTAGAAGTGGTTCTTGGGCTTGGTGTGATTGTATGAATATGGAATTTGAAGTCCATTGAGTCTTACTTTTATTAGCCATCCCCCATGTGCCTCCCCGTCTCCCACTCCCTCTATATTTTGTAGAACATTATTTTATGGTAACATTAACTTTCAGGTTCCATTTTTGTCTCTCTCTTTATGTGAGTAGGTTTAGGGGAGAGTCGTATAGAATCGGACAGCGGCTAGTATCGGACAGATCATGTTTCAATAAACTACCGTTAGCTAGATAACTCTTTCAGGTATAATATTACTCCTCTTGCTTGCAGCCAAAGACAACAGTTAGTTGAAGGCGCGCCCTTGAGCCGTACGGTTCCCACGAGTGTTTGTATAGTTTATATGCTTTGTTTCTTTGTTCCAACTACATTTTCAAGACTTCTCATTCTCACACGATAATTACAATTAGTTTGTTTATTGGATATAAGGTAAAGGGTAAACTCCTGAATAAGTTATAATATTGATTTGGTCAACAAAGAAAATATTATTGTAATGAATACCATTATTTTATTGCCATACAGATCGGCTAGTATCGGACAAGTTGTTTTCGTCCAGTACCGGACAAACTGGGGGATGCCACAAATTTTTTATCAACATTAACAACAAATAAAGCTCAAATAAAACATTCAATTAAGGTTAGATAAGATTACTCAGATTAGTTATATATATATATACACTTAATACTAAATTATATATATTATATATATTAATTTATTTTGTCTTCATAGAACTTTTTCTTTCAGGTAACCTATTCTGGAATTTTACACTATGCCTAAATTAAAGAAAAAGGAAAAAGTAGGCTTAAGTGGGAAGTGGCAAGAAGAGAATATGAAAATAGCTGTAGAGAAGGTTTTAAGTAACGCTATGACAGTGAGACAGGCGGCAAATACATACGCTGTTCCTAAAAGCTCCTTAGGAGACAGAGTAGCGAAGTTAAAATTAGGAAATGAAGTAAAAATAGTTCCTGACCGGAAAACAAATTGTGATGTAGTTGGATTAGTAAGCTATGCTTTTACCAAAATTTGCCGAATGGATATATATATATATTAAAAAAAGGGTTTGAATGTGCAGGTATATATCCATATAATCCAAACATATTCACAGATTTGAACTATTTGCCATCGTAAGGACTAGATATTCCCGACTCTGTCTAGAAAGACATAGAGCTATTGAAAAATGATCCAGGAAATATACAATCAATATCCCCTAAGACCCCACTCACATCAAATTATAGACACGAAAATTTACAACCAACATTTGAATTTCCAAGAGCCTCAACTTCTGTATCTCCACAACCTCCATTTACAGAGTTATTTACTTCCATGACTTCACAACAGTCAACTTCAACCGCACAAACTTCAACATCAAAGACTCCACAGTCATCAACTCCTTCAACTGGATTTTTCCACACCATAATCACACAAGTGTCACCAGTGCCTGTCGCTGCAGAACGCAGGTTAAATGTTAGAAGAAGACGTGGTGCTAAGAGCGAAATACTAACATCAAGTCCTTATAAAGCTCAGTTAGAAGAAAAACAATTCACGAAAATGGGAAAATCAAAAACTAAGCTGGAAGCCACGATAAAAAAAACTACATCAAAATAACAGTAAAGTTAACAAAACTTCGGCACAACTTATGAACCAAGAAGTTGAAAATAAAACCGACTGCATAATATGCGGAATTTTTTTTGGCGAGGATTGGATAAAGTGTGACTTTTGCCAAGGGTGGGCGCACAAGAATTGTGCCAATACTGAATTAAATCCCTCTCTTTATAAATGTGACTCTTGTGAAAAAGCATCTTAAGATAATAAGGGAAGTTTGGTGTCCAAATTTGATTAAAAAATTATAATATTGTAATATGTCCGGTACTACCCGACAATACTTTTTTAAACTGAACTAAGCCTATTTTTTTAAATGACTCTAGAAAGAACAATTTTTTCTATAAGCTATTTTAATACAGCAGGTATATAAATACACATGTAATCTTAATATTTACATGTCATTTGTCTCATTTTCATTTAATGAAATTATAAATTAAATTTAAAAACCTTAAGTGTCCGTTACTACACGACTCTCCCCTACACATTAAGTCGGAAACTTTGTTCTGACAAGTTAAGGTACCTTTAAAGCGGGAGTGTATGAATGCGTCTTAAGAACAGTTTTTTGGCAGTTTTTATAGAAACCAAAATTGCAAAATAAATCATATTAGTGATAAATAATTTAATGTTCTTTTGACGACCTCTGTGGTCTTTGGGTAAAGTGCTCACCTCAGGGCCCGATGTTTATGGGTTCAAATCCAGCCGGGATTGACGGATTTTTCTTGAGTGATAAAAATCCGTAGCACAACTTCCTTCGAAGGGGAAGTAAAGCCGTCGTTCCCAAGCCGATTGTGGCACGTAAAAGAACCCTGGAAGACACGTGAAAATACCTTTCCCGGCAAAATTGATATGCCCTTTCACTCTTGATATTAGAAATTCTTTCATGCGGATATAATCATTTAGTTCATAAAGTGCACATTAAATATCCCCAAAAGATAATTAAAAAGATATTTTTATTTACATAGAAATCTCATTAGATCTTGAATATCTGTCAAGGGTGTCCTGTAATTTATTGACACTTTTTCTCGTCATTTGAAAAGTTTATCATCCGATGCCGCTATGCTCATGACAAATATTTAAGAACAGTTGATACCACCATGTGAATAAAATTAAACTATGTTTATACTGGAGCAATATTCTTTATTAAGGCCAAAAATATGTTTTGCTAAAAAAAAACTGCAACAATTCTACCCTCAGCTCACGTTTTATACATCCCCGTCCAAGGTCGATGTTCCCCTCCCCACTCTTACACCTTTTTAAGATGGAACTGTGTAGGTGAGAGAAAGATAAAGTATCATGTGAAATATTTTATTTATCATGACTATACCATGTCAACACTTCTTCCCCCCCACCCTCAACCATCCAGTGTGGTTTCCAATCACAATGTCAATTAGTCACAAATGACACTCCACTCGTTATCAATTTGTTTGCGCGCTAGTCTTTCAACAGGACAAAGCCCCGGGAATATTTGGGGTTTATTGTCGTGCTGTCCGCGTCAATCGCGCTGTGAATTGAAGAGATTTCTTATAGAACGGCTATGGAGCGAAGTGGCCATGGTTTGATGTAAGAATGAGCCTGAAATGTCTCGTTGACCAACGATTGTGATGAAGATTTACATATTTTCTACGAAGAATATTCTTGAGCATTTCACGGATAACTCCTAGTTTAGGTAATACAGCTAGAACCAGACGTTGCATCGGGGTGAGGTTTTCTTTAACTAACTTTTTTAAAAAAACATTAGAATTTAAACCAGTGAAACAGTTTTACTGATTTTTAAAAAATACAATAAAAAATGAGTAGATAATTATTTTAAATTAAAAAAAAACTATCAAACTGACCCCAATTTGGCTGTTGTCAAATTAAGTTAATTGCACTTAAATAAGTTTTCTGTTTCGAACGTGATCTTGTATCTAATTTACCCGTTAATCGGACGTAAGATGAACTCTTAAGTATTTATTTTCCAGATTTATCTAGTTTTTCTGTACACCCGTTTGAACTATTCGTATATTTATAACGATGGAGCAGGAGTGAGAAAAGTTGAAATAATAATAAATATACCCACCTTTACGTGGAGGCACTGTCGAAAACCATCCAGAAAAACACATATCTAGTACACCCAACCAGGATTCAAACCCTGATTTCCTCACCATCAGTAATCCAATATAATACGAGAATGATGCCTTAGACTATGTAACTATCTAAGCGGGTGAGCTTATATTTTGTCTAAAAATAATTGTATCTTTAAAATTAAAATTAAATAATAATAATAATAATAATAATAATGGATGACATTCATATAAAAGGAATTATAACTTTGATAATATAATATTTGGCTACTGTCGGTTCCAAACTATATCAAATTCATTTCTTTAAGGTGGGGATGTAAGGAACGTGGAATAAGAACAGTGTTTTTGCAATTTTTATATAAAAACTTTTCTTGGTCCAAAAAAGAATTAAATATGGCTTCAGTAGAAACCTAGAGTTTAATTTTCTTCACATGGTGATATCAACAGTTGTTGAATGTCTGTCATAGGTGTACTGGAATTTAATGACAACTTTTTCTTTTCATTTAAAAGTTTGTCATCTAATTTTTCTATGAGCATGACAGATATTTAAAAACTGGTGATTTCACCATGTGAAGAAAACTAAGCTCTAGGTTTATACTGGAACACATATTCTCTTTATTTTGGCCAAAAAAAGTTTTGCTATAATATAAGAACTGAAAAAAACTGCATTTTCTCGCTTTCCCTACATTTCCAAAGTAATATTTCAAAATGATTATGTTTAGTTGATAAATATAGATCATACTAGAATTTTTTTTTAAATATACAAATTAAAATGGAAATTATCGACCAATCGAGCTTATCAGAAAACCTCAAGCCATAAGTAAGCCACGTTAGTTTGTGCTTTTTCTTATCTTCATTTGAGGAACTATGGGAAACTCTTGAAGACATATACAAACCAGAATTATTATGCAACACTGACTAACATACGGTAGTTTAATTTAGCCTTTGGTTTTGCTGGAAACACTTGATTGATAAACAGCAGGAGACTTTAGGGATGTAGTAGTGAAAGAAAAATATTGAGACTATCCAGTTTTCATAAGAAGTGCCGTTTAGAATAAACAAACATATTTGGTTACGGCCAAAATTGATAACGTGTCACTATAGGATCAGTGTTATTTTATAGGTATTGACAATATCCATCAAACGTGACAGTTATAGATCACATGACTCGACTTAAAGAGTACGTGAAAGTAGATTTAGTAGCTTTCCTAGCTTTTAGATAAGGCTCTTCCGACTAAGATTCGACTATAGTAATAGGTATCGGTATCAAAAGAATAAGCAGAATATTTATAAGAAAATAATGTTTTTTTTTGTTGTTTTTATGTACAAATGTTGATGTGTTTTTCTTTATTTTCTTAGTATTTTTGTACTAAAACATTTATTTTTAAAACTATGGTAGAATTTTGGTCAATTGTCAATTTTACGGCCTATATTTGTCTCATTTCCGCATCAAGTTACGGTAACTTATGATCTTATCAGAGTTATAATAGATAGAATATAAATACATGTTTTCATTCAGGGTTTTTTTTCTGTTTGCGTGAAAAGGAAGCAAAAACGAGCTAATCTCCAAAGGCTATTTTTACTTTGCTTTCTGATTTTCTACCATATACTAATGTTTGGCTGTTTAATCCGGGAACACTCTGTATATAGATTGCGGTTTTGCTAGTAAAAATGAGTAAACTTCAATTTTTTTAATCCTTAAAGTAAGGACTCATATTAAAAAAAAAAAAAAACCAGTTTGATTAGAACTTGAGAAATTTTTGTCGAAATAATTTGTAGTTTTCTAAAATTGCTGCTTCCCCTCCTGAATATTTTTAAAGTTTGAAATTTTTGAGAACATTCTCAGTATAATTAACTTTCATTAAAAAAAATATGAAAGTTTTCAATTCATTTGAGGTATTTAACGTGCACTTTCTGAGCCGACTGATTATAATTATCAGCACACGATAATTTCTTTAAGCATGAGCGAAAGGGTCTATCAATTTTCAGGGAAAGGTATTTTCACAAACTTTCCAAAAGCCACAATTGAGATGGGACCGACGGCTTTACTTACCCTCCAAAATAAATTGTGCTACGTATTTTTATCGCTCAAGAAAAATCCGTCGACTTCGGCTGGGTTGGGTGGGTTTAAACCCACGAGCATTGGGTCCAAAAGGCAAGAATTATACCCCAAGACTACAGAAGTCGACATAATGAAATTTGCCTGGATATAACCCCTGAAATCACTGTCAAAAAGAATCGTTTCCCCTTTTTTGTTTTCTTTTCCTTTTATATCACTAGCCAAATACCAAGGTTATTGTCGGAGGCTAGTTCTTTGGGGATAATAACGTTCATTTTAAGGAAATGCACCCATATTGACTTGGAAATAGAAAGGTAAAGCCAAGGTGATGATACATTAAATATGTAAAAATAATATACTTCCTATAATTTGACAAACCAGCCTATGATGAGCTTGACTCTCTAGGAGTTTAGATCACGTGAACATCCTTTCATTTCTCATGCAGTGGGAATTAAATGCAACATTCCATTTTATTATAAGTGTCAAAAGGGGGTAGGAGGGGGGGGGGAAGGGTACAAGACCACAGATTCCTTATTCAACTTGTGGATGATTGATGGTATAATAACTCAGCAATTATTCGCTAACCAGACTTGTCCAGAAATCAAGTCCGTTTCGGATGGCACGTAACGCGTTTCTTGATCATGAACTGGAATAAACTAGACCGGACGAATTGCTAGGAAGGGGGGGTTGGAGGGATTTATTTGGAGCTCGTCTCAATGGATTAACAGGGAAATCAGATACAATACTACGTTATAACCAACGTAAATAAGTGCAATTTTATGCATTCTTCCAAAGAGTGAAATTAGAATCAGTTTAATAGTTTTTTTGTTTTTTTATGAATAATTTTATTTTTTTAACATCGCGTTTAGCTACCTATTCAGGTTATATGCCTATGTACTACTTATACTTATTGGTTGGGGATTAGAAAGACTCAATCTAGATGAAATGCACTCACATTTGCGTGGAGGCGAGTGGAAAACAATTTAGGAAAACCACCCTTCATTCACCCGACTGGGATCAAACCCCAATCTCTCCGTCTTCGGCAGTCTAGTCTAATACGAGATTAGCGAGTTAGACCACGCGGCCTCCGAAGCGGATTTTGGTTTTTCAATTTGATTGTATTTTTTTTAATATGGTAAAATGGTTTCTAAAGTATATTGCAGAAAGCCGCATTACGATGTGACACCTGGTTCTAGCTGTATTATCAAAGCTCCAGTCAAATTTTTACAAGAAGGGACTTTTAGAAAACACAAACCTATATTTTTTCTGTCAGCAATAATAACATTTTACTACGTTATTAGTAATATTTTATAAATATTGAAAATATCCATCAAAAGTAAGTCACATGACTTGATGTATCAATACATGAAAAAAGATCTAGTAATTTTGTAACTGTCAAATGAGGCCCTTCATAAAAAAAATTGTCTGTGGGTGTTATCTGTGTCGTGACAGAAATTGAGCAGATTAGCAGCATTTTCATGTATTTTAATTAGTTTACGAATCAATTTTAAACTAATTTTTAAAAACTAACAATAATCTGTTTATAAAGTGACAAAATTTTATCAAAATATTACCTAAATCAAACACTTTCTAATGAAACTTGATCATCTGTATTTTATTTCAATTGAACCATTTTTTCTGGTTTAAAAGTTAAAGTCTTTTGGGGATCAACACTTGTGGGTAAGGCAGGGCGCACTCATACTGACACAAAACTTTTCGAAACATGATGAAACGAAACATTTTTGTATCGTTATGTTTCATCATGTGTCATTCCGCTTTGATCACATGCTTTAAAAATGAGTCACTGCACACTTGCTGACACAAGGTGGAACAAAAGCGACGACACACGATGACACACGATGAAACATGACGAAACACAGTGAGACACGTTGAAACAAAGCAGCTGTATTCCCCACTCCCAAGTTTCATCCAATTTGTTTCACGTGTTTCATGAAAAATACGCCACTGCGCAAGCGCAAATCGGGTGGTATGGTCACGTGACTATAGTCTCCTTCAAAACTTGAGCTTTGTTGATTAATCTTGTTTTGTTTGTAGATACATTGATGGGTAATTTTCCAAAGAGCATTTCTCAATTCCTCTTTCATTGATAGGGTGAACCCGGTATCCTCTACTTGATGCTTTCTCCTGATTAACCAACCAATACCAGGAAATTATAGCTAACACTTTATTAGTATCAGTTTCACTAACATTAAATGCCGCCATCTTAGAAATACACTGAAATTGTTTATTTCATTATGTTTCATTTGAAAATATAGCTGAAACATGTTTTGTTTCTTGGTTTCAAGATGTTTAGTTTCATCATGTTTCGAAACGTTTTGTGTCAGCATGTGTGCGCCCTGCTTAATCTACTTTTCTTGTTTTACTATGAATAACAAAAATCTGTGCCAGGACCGAGGAATGAACCCTGAACCTCCAGCATAGAAGTCTGACACCTTACCCCTAGACCACCAAGTCACCCTTACTAAAAATGAAATATTAGCTTTTACACAGTAAGAAAATGGTATATAATATCGCTCGCCTTGATTTCTGCTTAGTAAACTGGTCGATGACACCAGACAAAACCCTTTTCTCCTAAATGTAACCTTGTGACCTTTAATTGAGACGATTACTAGTGAATTAAGGAAGGTCCTGGGTTCGATTCCCTTGTCCAGGTGTCATTTTTCAACTAATTTAAATTAGGTTATTGAAATGTTATCCCCGCTTTAAGGAAAGCACCGTAATGACAATGATTTACAGCCTGTATATTGATAGTCATTGATTTTTCTTGCGTTTAATATTAACAACATTTTATTAAATTAATAGTTTATTACTATTATGGATTGATAATATCTATCAAAAGTGACATCTTAAAATCACATGACTTGACGTATGAATATATTGACATTACTTTTAGTAAAGGTCAAAAAAAAAAGTTTCTTCTATCCGAATTGGACACACTTTTAAAGTGTTGTGCTCTGTTATTAGCCAAGAGATATAGACGAAAAGGGTAAAAAATGCATCCGATTGATCTTGAAGTAAGGGTGGTAAAACTACATATAAAGTAACAATTGGAAAACCACCCCAAATTCACCTAAGAATCGCGCACATATCTCCACGTCCACGGTGACCTTGTGCAACGCGAGTCTAACGCTCTTGATTGATCGACCACCGCTTAGGGTAGTATACAGGGCGGATCTAATATTTGTTATTAATAAGGAATTTAATTATTAATAACTCTAATAATAATATAATAATAAAGATAATGTTGCAAGTTAGTAACCACAGTTGTAAATAATTATTATAATAGATAAAGGACTTAAAAGAACAAAAAGTCACTGTCACATTAAAAGTAATAAACATGTATATTGGCCTAAAACGATTTAATGTTAATAAAAAAATTATATGTTTGATTACAAATATGTTATTATAATATTCTGGCGGCCGGGGTTCAATCCTCGGTCCCGGCACAGATTTATCTGATTACCAAACCCTTCCTTCACCTCTGACAAGACGTGTATTAATTCATCTCACAATCACCCTACCATTACACATTAGCGTAAGTGCGTATAACCCGAACGGGTAGTAAGACGTGGTGCTAATGATAATATGTTTGATAATCTTATATGCAGCCCTAATCTCCCTCTCCTGGATCCGCCACTGAGTGTTATTCTATTCTGCTTTTATGTTAACTTATCTTTTAATCTGTCCGCTAAGCACCAAGGTATCATAACGCGTCAGAATTGTGAGGGTAGTTTTTGGAGGTAATTGCACCAGAATTAATGTGGATACATTTTAGAAGGACAACATGTGAAAAACCAGGGTCGAGAGTCATACTTCGACCTCCCCATCACAGGCAACTCAGTTTCGTGCGAATCTGACACCTTAACCTGCGTGACCACCGACTTGGGTAGTAGACTTTCGAAGACGCGCCTGTATTAGCTTGATAGGATGGGTAAAGCCCGACACCTTAGTTTAGTCGGTTGCGTGTCTGTCTACTGAGCTAAGGGTTCGATTCCTGGTATGGCTGAAAAATGTATCATTGGTAAAATGTGGGTCTACCCTTTCACAGTGATAAATTAATGGTCGGATGATGGATGTTGTGTCTGTTTTAGATTTAAGTTAGTTTATAAGTCGTGTGCTGATATAATCAGGCGATTCAAAAAGTGCACGTTAAATACTTCAAATAAATAAGAAATGAACATGATGGGTAAACCACAGTAAAATAATCCCCCACACCCTTATCCCCAGTGTAATAGGTCATGGTCCCCACTCAGAACCACCCCCTGCTCCCTTTAACCACGATAAACCATGTTCGGTGCGGGTCTAACGCCTTGAACAGCTCGGCCAACGCTTCTAGTATATAAGTGCCTGTTCCTGACATGTAGAGGTCGGTTGCATCATTTCGGTCCTAACAGTTCAGTCTAGTGCTGCGCGTGTAACTGTTCGAACCAGTTACATCGAACCGGTTAATTGGGGTTGAAACGGATCGTTCTTAGGACCGCGAGTGTGAGTTGGAGGCTATCGGTGCTAGTTTTTTTTTTTTTTAATTCTTTGGATTGTCTCTTGCGTGCGTAGATTCGTATGTACTCGTAAAATTTACCGACCGGTATTGTTTGTGACAGGTTTTTGTGTGACTTACAACTGGTTCGGGATATTCGCTTATTTACATTATTGGGGTTAGGTATTAGAAAGGTATAATTGATAGGAAATGTACCAACATTTACGAGGAAAGAGGGGGAGAAAAAACGATTTAGGAAAATCCACCCGCAGAACACACAGCCAACCCGCTTCGATATTCGATTGTTTTAAAAGACGTCACACTCGCAATATAATGGACTGCCGATGATGGGGTTTGAATCCCGGTCTGGTTTACTAAGGGTGGATTACCTAAATAGTTTTCCACTCTTTCTCCGCACAAATTTGGGCACACTTCATTTAAATTTAACCTTCCTCATCCCTAACACACTAGCGTAATTAGTACACATACGTAGAACTCAAAACAGGTACTGAGGCGCGCTGCTAAAAGAAAAGTTTGATGCCCGTTCAAGTGCACACAAAACCACAAATGGGTGACCTGGTGGTCTAGGGGTAAGGTGTAGGACTTCGGTGCTAGGGTCCGGGGTCCAATCCTTAGTCCCGGCACACATTTATCTGATTGCCAAACCCTTCTTTCACCGCTGACAAGACGTGTATTAATCACAGCTTGTGAATGTGGGGAATGCCAGGCCTCCACCGTGGTTCGGATTCCACGTTAAACTGTAGGTCCTTCATTTCATCTCACTATCACCCTACCATTACACATTAGCGTAAGTGCGTATAACCCGAACGGGTAGTAAGACGCGGTGATAATAATAATAATAATATAAATACACGAATAACACCTGCTTGAGATACTAGAGGTGTGTAAACATATCTAGTTGTGTATAGCAATGGCCGTAGCACGCGTGGGTCGATTTAACCTAAATGCCGCATTTAATGTTTTGTTGATATTTGTTTCACGAAGAATCAGTGAAAAGACAGTTAGTTGGCTCAAGTGTCGTGTGATAATGATTTCCCACTTAAACGGGCTAATTTCTATTTACAAAACTTTATGATGGTTTATCCATCAAATATTACAAGTGTAGGATATTGTCGACTGTGTTGTCCGTAAGTTTGTGCGTCGTATTGGGATCGAGTGCCTACCCCGCGGATTAGAGCTGTCTGCTCAATTCATAATATGCTGTCGATTAGTTAACATATAATTTTCGTGGGTAAGTTTATTAGAATTATTATAGTATTCATACTGTTCCAAACACTTAGGTTTACTTTAAAACTATTTTAAACAAATTATATTAATATAAAATAGTTTGAAATTGTTATATTTTTCTATGTTAATACGTTCCAATTTAAATGTATAAGACCCGAACGGGTAGTAAGACGTGGTGCTAATAATAATAATAAATGTATAAGAACGTTGACTCGTAAAAACTAATGGTAGAGGTGTGAGGGAAAAAAAACTGTCTCATTTTTACATCTAAGTAATTTTGTTTGTGTTAAAGTTCTGTGATTTTATTTAAGATTGTATCAAGATCATTTAATAAATAGAAACCCGCCTCAGTGGCGTAATTGGCTAACGCGTTAGTCGTGTTGAGCCCGACTGCTGAGGACGGGGAGATCGAGGTTCGAATCTCAGTTGGGTGAACTGGGGGAGGGGGGGGGGGTCCTAAATGGTTTTCCACTCTCCCTCCACGCAAATGCGGGTTCACTTCCTTTAATTCAAACTTCCCAATTCCTAATCAATTAGGGTAATTAATACTTAAAGCGTATAACCCGAACGGGTACTAAGACGCGGTGCTAAATAATAATAATAATAAATAGGAAAAATTCAAATATCTTCTCAACATACGTGAAACGTTTACATCTATATAAATGTATGTAAGAGATCAGACAAAGTGCTTTCTTTAATGACGCTAGATGGTCTAATAATATTATTGTACGTTTTAACACATACTTTTATACTATCCAATCCTCCCATCTTTATTTTAATTCGATAATATTGAATTACGATTAATTTGACTAATAGTGAAGGAAACGGGCTAGATTTAACAAATGCATTATTTAAGATGGATTGGAAGGGGACGCGAGAAAGGGCCAGTTTTTTTTGTGGTTTTTATGGCATAACACTTTTTGGACAAAATAAATAAACTATTGCTCCAGTATAAACATAAGAGTTAAATTTTATTCACATGGCGACATCAACATTTCCTTAATATGTCATAAGCATTGTGGTATTATCTAACAAACTTTTTAAATGAAGATAAAAAAGTTCTCATTAAATTCCAGGACACCATTGACAGATAACAAAGAAACATTAAGGTCACCATTTGAAGAAAATTAAATTCTATATTTGTACTGGAGCAATATTTGATTTCGGTCCAAAAAAATGTTTTGCCATAAATACTGAAAAAACAGTTTTTTTTTTCCTTGCATCCCCTTTCATCCTACCTAAAACGCCCATCAGACACTAGGAATTGAACCCTTAGGCTTTCACTATCCAGACATTTAAAAGATGTGGATGACCTCCTCATGGTCTAGAGATCATCAATTCTTGCTACTAATATAGAGATCCCGGGATCATTTTCCGGCGGCGCAATATATATTTTCTCAATGTATCTATTGTTGCCGCTGTCTGGTTAGTCTTTTAGCTAAGTCTTCTATTGGCATCATCATATCTCGTCGGGATGAAGTAAACGCGCCTACAGGATGAACCATCGTCGGAATACTGATGTCCAATCAACAAATCTTGGTGGCATACGCTAACTATTGGATCATGATTTGTATTAAAAGTGATTAGACAGTGTAGTGCTCATTTATTAAAAAGTCAAATGTACCCGTCAATTTACCTGATTAGTCACGGTGGCCATCTCAGGTTTAGGCTTCCTCGGTTTGATCTCTGGCAAGGGATGTTGAAGGGCGGGGCGAACCTGGTGGCTGCCTGAGGTACTAAATAGAGCACTATCTAGCCTACCGTAACCTGGGCATGAAATGTAAGCCATCCCCAAACCTCTCGACTCCTCTCCTCTAACGTAACCACCCTTAAAAAGTTATTTCACGTCCACCATATTGGAAAAAAAAATAGCGCCCTAAAACTGTTTTTTGCAATTATCTCGTAAACCTTTCACTAAATCAAAATGTTTACTATGGTAATAATAATAAATAAATAAGAGAACATTGTCTACAAAACATATTTAAACAAATTAAATCCTAACAATTTTCTCACAATCTCTCGGTGGGATGTTTAGCGTATAGATTACCATTTGTGGAATTTCCTTTAAGATTAATTTCTTAATATGCCCTGCCTACGTTAGATTTGGGGAGTATTTTCATATTTTCCTACCATCCCTTGTTTGTATAGGGTTGGGGGTCACAAACAAGTGATTCAACCCGGGCGGAAATTTACTTCGGGCCGCCCACGATCTCGGGTGACACTATGCGAGGATGGTGAAATCGCTCACGAATATAAACACAAAGAATCACCGTTTAGACCTGATTCAATGGTTGAAAGGGTACTGTTTTATCTCTCGGAAGCCGAGCCACTCCCCCACGATTAGGAACATTTAATGAGCACTACTTGAAACTGTCTTGTTTGATTGTCTTCTAGGAAGCTGATCCAATCGCCCACGAATAGGAAAAAGGAGGAACACTACCTGAAACTTTCAAGATGGCTGCACCCGCAATAGTTCTCAACATATCCACCAATTCTCACGTCTGCAATGACCTGACGAGGTTCGATTGGCCTGACTACCTAGTCTTGGCCTCCATGCTCATAATTTCTTCAGGGATAGGGCTTTTCTACGGGTTCTTCGGCCCCAAACACAAGACTGCCAGTGATTTCCTGCTGGGAGGTAGTTCCATGGGCACTTTCCCCATGGCCATGTCACTAGCTGCGAGGTGAGTTCCATTGTGCTATGGGCACTGTCCCCATGGCCATGTCACTAGCTGCGAGGTGAGTTTCATTATGATATGGGCACTGTCCCCATGGCCATGTCACTAGCTGCGAGGTGAGTTCTATTGTGATATGGGCACTGTCCCCATGGCCATGTCACTAGCTGCGAGGCGAGTTCCATTGTGCTATGGGCACTGCCCTCTTGGTGAGAGTAAAATAAACCCCCCTCAAGAAGTTTTTAAATTAAGGATCTAAATCGGTTAGAAGGTATAATAATATTTAGTACCGCGTCTTACTACCCGTTCGGGTTATACGCTTTTAAGTACTAATTACTCTAATGGATTAGGAATTGGGGAGGTTGAATTAGAGGAAGTGAACCCGCATTTGCGTGGAGGGAGAGTGGAAAACTATTTAGGAAAATCCACCCCCAGTTCACCCGACCGAGATTCGAACCTCGATCTCCCCGTCCTCAGCAGTCGAGCTCAACACGACAAGCGCGGTTAGAAATTAATTAATCCTAATATTTGAAAGATAAAAATTGGAATTCGAATTTGCAATTACAAATATATTCTATATTTGGATTAGATGGAATATAATTCAAAATTTGAATTCAGAAATTGTACCTTTTTATAAAAATTAAAACCATTTGAATTTCAGAATATTGCAAACAATTTCATCATAAGATTTCAGATGTCATGTGGCAATATTAACATTTTATTTTAATGGATCATCTTACATTATTTCGTTTGGCTATAGAAACTAATTGATTGTGTAATATTAAAACTATATTTGTGGGTAAAAGATTTTAGAATAGAAAGTCATCAAAAATAAGCAACGTACATAATATATTTGGACACGAAAAAAGTTCCACTTAACTTAATTAAAATCTGTATCAATAGAAATAACTTTTTTTTCTTAGCACACACAATTCTTGCATATTTATTGAGTTTCCTTGACTAAATGACCGCCTCAGTGGTCTAGGGATCAGAGTTCCCAGGTTCAATTCCTGGTGATTCCAGATCTTTTTGTGAAGAATGGGTCTGGATTGGATTCAAACTCAATCTTCGTGAATATCAATGATGAGCTACTTTAATAAATAAGTAGCAGTTTTGGTCTAGAAAACTGAGATTAATGGCTTAAGGGCTCGTTATGATGACCACATGAAACCCTCTATTAGCAAATGTTGGCACTATCATCATCATGCGTTTGCCACTTGGTCAGTATGGCTCGTTTTTGGGCTGATGTCATGTAGCTTTTTTCAATTACTATTTTTTTTATATTATTAGATTCATAAATACATAATTATGTGGTTTAATATACTATTTGGATTCGATTGAAATCGATCCATTAAAAGATCCTTGATTCGGAATGATTTGAAATCCATTCATTAAAAGGTCTTCGATTTGGAGACGATTTGAAATCCATCCATTAAAAGGTCTTAGATTTGTAAACGACTTGAAATCCATCCATTAAAAGGTCTTAGATTTGGAAACGATTTGAAATCCATCCATTAAAAGGTCTTCGATTCGGAAACGATTTGAAATCCATCCATTAAAAAATCTTTGATTCAGATAAGATTAGTAGCATTTCCATTGAAAAGATTGAATTTGGATTAGATTCGTAGCTTATCTATTTTTAAAAAAAACTTTGCTTTGAATTCATTTCAATTTTTTTTTACAAGTTTAATGATATTCAATTCATTTTCGATTCGAAATTGAGGATCTTGAATTTGCACAGGTTTATATTAAGGCCTACCCCAATATGTTTATTTTTCTATGAATTCGTTGCGAGATGCCTGTGTATGTTTTGTTGCAGTTTTATCACAGCTATTGAACTGTTAGGCAATCCTGTGGAGATGTATAACCACGGGACACAGTTCTGGATGACTTGCGTTGCTTTCTTCCTGGTGGCACCCATCACTTCTTACCTGTACTTACCGGTGTACCATGACCTGCAGCTCACGTCAGCTTATGAGGTGAGTATAATAGGATTCTGATAAGAAGAAAGGGTTAGGTATATAATATAATCGGTACTATCACTTTTGGAAAAAAGGGTTCATACGCTTTGTTTTCGATATATTTTACACTCTTAACACTGCTTGAGTCTGTACCAAGATTTTGGTAGTAAGCCCACTTTCTACCACCAACATTAATTGAAGGGTACAGGGAAAAGGATGGGGGGTTGGAGTCACACTACACACATTTTCTAGGACCACAAATTATATACTTACATCAAATCCCAGAATAAATACTTATTAAAATTAATTTAAATATAATAAAGACCTAATTTAATCATAATCTAAAGTGCATAATAATGGTCCCATGATTGTCCAACAAGTGGCAGCACTGAGTAAATTTGGGCTACAATTTGATTTTCCCCCATTTTCCCCTGTATCCTTAATTTAGTATTCTAGAAATGGGTTTTATTTGATTCATTAATAAGATTTAAGTTAATCTAGAAAGTTATCAAAAGCTTCCAATAATACTTACTAATGGCTGATTATATATTCTCTTTACATTATTAAATAAATGTGCTAAAAGTGTAAATGCAATTGTAATATATTTTCCCCGACATTGTAACAACATAAGCTTAGAGTTTTCGAATAACAGCCTTCCTCAGACTTTTCTTCAAGAGGAGAGTGCTCTAGTCTCTCTATGTCCACTCTCATTGATGTTTGTCAATAATATGAGTTGAACTTGGGAAATTTATGTTGCAACACACATTAATTCTGGAAAAAAAAAAAAAANTCATTGATGTTTGTCAATAATATGAGTTGAACTTGGGAAATTTATGTTGCAACACACATTAATTTTGGAAAAAAAAAAAAAACAGAAATAACTAAAGTGGTGTGCACTTTTGGTTCAGCAAATTTTGTCTGTTTATATGTTGGGAATGAAAAATGAACCCCAGCTTACAAACCTAACTTTCAATTTAGATCGAACCCTATCAGTTATGAATTTTATTTGTCAAAATATGCCTTCTTGATAGGTAATCATAGTAGTTATAATAATTACTGTGAGATCGCTGCAGAAGACACTTCTACTGTTTGTATGTATACAAATGAATAAAAGATGACTTGAAAGATAAAAAAAGAGTAAAAACATTATTGCTAAATAAAATGAATAAAACATGACTTTAAAGATAAAAAAAGAGAAAAACATTATTGCTAAATAAAAAACTACATGGCATCAGTCCACAAGTGAGCTATACCGAACAAGGATAGTGCCGACATTTGCGAATAGTGTGTCATGTTATCAGAACAAGGAGCCCCCCCCCCTTTTCCCCCCAAGTAGCGCTTTATTTGTCCTCACAAGGCTGAGTTGGACCCAATTCCAGACCCACTGCATTATTGCTAGGAGTATTGATATAAAAGGTTTGAATGTCTAGTTAAAAGTCCTACTAATTCCATGGGTCCTTGTTTACACACACCCAGTACTTAGAGATGAGGTTCAACTCCGCGACCCGCACCCTCACGTCGGCCATGTACATCATCCAGATGGTTCTCTACACGTCAGTAGCAGTGTACGCGCCGGCGCTGGCGTTGAGTCATGGTGAGTGGCGGGTTGCGGTTCTGGTCGCCTGACTTAGAACCAATACAATAAAAATATTTTTAAAACATTTTTAAAATATTTAGTAAGGAGCGTATAATGAAGGAAATGATTTCAATTAGTTTGAGCTGTAACAAACAGTCAATTACGTTTTATTTGAAGTGTTACTGTATATAAATAAATGTTCCACAACCTATTATATGAAAACTCCGTGGTGTCAGCTGGCATAGTCATATAACCCTCTGCCCCCTTTACAAAGCCACTTTAGTTGTTTATATTGTTAAAAAGACAAACCATTTTACCACCTTCTTTAACATTGATATTTTGCAAACATGTTTCATTCGATGCTCATCTGTACTCCTCAACTATTATTTAAGGAATCTTCTTGTCGCAGGGATTAGAAGTAGCCAAACGAGTTGTATAGGATGGGCTTGTTAAAGTGAAGATGGGATTGGAGACTTTAATGCACTGAGAGAAACTGTCAATATAATAAATCAACAAATTGTTGTTAAATGTAAATATTAATCATTCATTACCCTTAATACTATTTTTAACTATTTATTAATTCATAACATTTAACACTGACCTAGGGAAAACAATATAAATCCCAGTTTGAATAGAATCAAATGAAATGGGTAAATACATAAAAGATACACTATATATATATAATTCAATACATGACTAAATGAATATATATAGCTAAATATGTGTACATATAATTATATATATATATATATACATTTAATCGTATATATACACACACATTTAATTATATATATATAAACTAAATGTGTGTATTTATGTATATATACACATTTAATCAAATATATATACAAAATTATATATATTATACTACTATAAAGCTACATGGCTGTCCCACTTCCAGATAACTAGAAACTTGAAATTTGGCAAACTTATAGCTTCTAGCCTGTAAACATCAGGAAAATTTCAAAAAGTTAAAAATTTTAGTTTTTAACTCCCGTAAAAAATTCAAAATGTCGTAGCAACTTTAAAGTCGGTGCGGAACTTTATTTGGAGGTTTATTGTGGCTAAGCAGTAAGACTTATCAAAAAAACTGCTCTGGAATTACATTAGCTTACATCCACTTGCAAAGAAAACTCACCGGAGGTTTGGGGGTGGAGACCCCAACGAGCAAAGCGAGTGTGTGTGTGTATATATATATTGCATATATATATGCATGTGTGTGCGCATGCATGCGCGCGCGCGCACACACACACATTCTTCTTCTCAATATGAATACCTATATAAAATGAGATAAATTATATAATATGTATGTATATCTATTTACATTCATATTATATCCTGTGTAAATATACACAAAATACATATTTTGTGTGTGTGTATGTCTATTATGAAACATATTATGAGAAAGAAAACTGAGGTTCAATATTTTGTACAAATAAGATATTTTGATAAGTTTATGGCCATCCTCGTACACACTTTGATCTAAAATTGTAATGTAACTGTAGCTTTTAATCTATTTTAGTATCTTGCTTCTTGGTTAAATTTGAATATTTTTAAAAGTGAAACGCTATCTTTTTGGTTTTAGTGACTGGCCTTAATACTTACATCTCTGTGACATGTGTGTACGTTGTGTGCATCTTCTACGCATCACAGGTCAGTAGAGAACATATTATATTTATATATATATAATATGTGATATTATATATATATTTTATTTATATTTACTTATTTATTCTGGCAAAGTTAAGGTGTCCTTTCATTACACTTAGCAAGGTTAAAAAATTATCTATAATTTACACTTCATTCCATGTTCAAAAGAAGTATGTTAATGAACAAATATACTAATAAAATAAATCATAAAAAAATAAACAATTTGATATACCATACCATGCAAATCAAACACAATCATGAATATAATCCTATAAATCATACATTTTATTTAATTCATACATCATTCATTAACTTAATAAATCGTTCATACTACAGAATGTATATATACATGTATATTTTTACAAACAATTAATGTTAGGAAAACCACACACACACACACTAGGCTTCATAGCAGATAAAGGCAAAATCTCAAAGCAAAGTTGCTAATTTTATAAATGTAGATATCTACCTCTTTTTTGAAAGCAGTTAGCATAGTAAAGTTTCTGGTGTTGATGGGTAGATCAATCCAGGATGCCAGTTATGTCACTACAGTGAAGGAATAATTTTTTTTAGTTGTGCCAAGTTTATTTTTTCAACCCAAAGCGAAGTCAAATCGAATAATATGAAAATGTTCCTGAAGTGAAGCTAAGTTCGAGTAATGTTTAATATTAGGAAAAAGGAGCATTATACGTTGAATGATTGCATAATTTTTGGTATTAAATATATTTTACAAAATATTAAATCATAAAAATGGCTAACATATTTAATCCTAAGCTGATGGATAAAAAAACTCAATGGAATCAGCTCATACTGATTGAGTAGGCTCCTTCTGTTGGTGAAGATAGTGCCAACGTCTGCGAATAGAGCAAATATTTGGATAGGCTAAATGGGTAGTAGGTGCATGATACAACCATAGAATACATCTAAAATTAATCAGTTGACAAATTTAATTTTCATATAGAGTATATTTTAGAAAATACAAACTTTGTTTAGTGTTATGTTGTTTTTATATAAAAAAGTTACAGCTACAGATAGTGTCTGTATGAGATTCTTTTAATGAAAATCATACTCTACTTGTTTTGACTGCAGGGAGGAATGAAGGCTGTGATGATTACGGACACCTTCCAGGCCGGAGTCCTCATAGGGTCCCTTCTACTCATCCTCGGTCTGGGGGACTATGCTGCAGGCGGCGCCTCTGTAGTGTGGAGCCGTAGTGCCTCCACTGACAGACTGGAGTTCTTCAAGTGAGTGGTTCACACTAAGTATCAGTGCTCCTGACTCGATTACAGTAGTTCCATAACTCACAGCTCCTGCTCCTGATTCAAACCCTGGATATCGACAACTGGCAGAGCTAGCTGACCCTGACTTGAGTCCAATATGTCGAGACTTGCTCGAGCGCATCTCGGCTAGTTATACTAATGTGGTGTTTCCTCTAAAATAGCTCTCCACTATCTTTCTATTTAATTATTTAAGTTTCTTTGTATGGTCCAAACTAGAGGTATGTGAAATTCGCTTTTTGGTCTCCAAGTGAAACCAAATCAAATATATTAATTTTTTCCAAAGCCAAATCAAAGCTCAGATATATTTTATTATTTTTATGATATGTTGTTAATATATTTGGGAAAATGCATGGTTTTTGGGTGGCTTCATCTCCAGTTTTTAATATGTGATATAAACCACCCTTTTCACCAGCCTATTGTTAGATTATTTCTTATGGGGATACCTAAAAGTTTGTGTGTATGCCATTTGACCCCATACCACTGAAGGCCTGAAAGGACATGTTTAAGGCCAGGAAGAGGCTGCATTGAAGGCCCTGAAGAGATGTGCTGAATACTCTGAAGGGCTTGGAAAAGGGCGTGTAGAAGACTGACATTACGGGCTATGCAAAGTCATGGACGTTTGACACTGATAAGAGTGAATCTGATTAAAGGGCAACCATTTGCTACGTTTAATAGTCAAAAAATGGAAAATGAACTGAACCAAAATCTCCATCCTGAATTTACTGAATTCGAATCTGTGCTGTTTTCTCTTGTGGGTAATTTTTACTAACATTTCATTCTTATTCACAAACCTTTCAATTGTTCAAGATAGACACCAGTTTAATATTATGGAGTGTTGCCAGAGTAAGCAGAGCTTGTTTAAACTTTATTCGTGATATGTTCCCACCAACAAGCTCCTCATTTGACCAATTCCACACAGGTTTGGTCCTACACGACTTGCATGGAAATTTTTCAATGAGTATTCTACTGAGTGACAAGGACAATTATTCATAGGTACAGTTTAATCAAACTTTGCTTACTCTAGAGACATTCTGTGACTCATCATTGATATATACATGGAATAAGTCCTCATGCTCTTTACCTGTTTTTATTTTCCAGCATGGATCCTGACCCCACTGTTAGACACAGTTTCTGGTCTGTGGTGGTAGGCGGTACGTTCTATTGGACAGCCATGTTCTGTGCCAACCAGGCTTCCATCCAGAAATACTTGTCTGTCGAGACTATTGGACAAGCGAGGACGTTAGTACCAACTTTCCAGCCACTCCTCTTTACTAGAGTTCTGGGGGTGAAACTTTCCCCCACTCTCCCCTTCGGAGTCATTCATAAAAAAACATAGATAAAATGAGTGTCATCAATAGTAATATATTAAAACTGATTTTTTACATGTTAATTAGTAGGACAGCTGTTTCAATGGCCGTATGGTCTAAGGCATCACTCTCGCAATATAATAGACTGCCGATGAAAGGGAGATTGAGGTTCAAATCTCGGTCGGTGGTTTTTCCACTTTCTCTCCACACAAATGTGTGTACACTTGCTCTAAATTCAACCTTCCTCATCCATAGCTCATTAGCTTAATTAGTACATAATTGTTTAACCTGAACAAGTATTATAAGACCCAGTGCTAATAAAAATTAAAAGTATCTAGCAAGTGTTGTGTCTTTGAAGATTAAAACGCATCCTCTCATTATGTTCATCATTATTGAAGCTAAACATGTACTCTTAATTTATTAAGGTAGACAATTACTTATCCTTGGAGAATGTTTAGTTATCTCTCTGTATAATTTCATAAAGATTTCGATATTTATTTGGAAATTGTGGGACTTCGACAAGTCTTAGGTTTTTTTGAAATGGTTACTTTTACAAATCTCAAGCGGGGAGTACTTATAGAGAAATATATCTTACTAAAGCATTTTCTCTCTTATCAACGTTCCTTAAACTGGGGTTTTCCCCCCCAACAAGCCACTGGCTTGGCTTGGCTAGATGAATTTATAAGCTGGTTACAATAAATTAAGATTATTATTTGATATACTTTTTTTTTCAGATCCCTGTGGGTTAGCTGTTTCGGCTTGGTATTAATTTTTACGATCAACTTCTACACAGGGATGATAATGTATTCAGAGTACCACAGCTGTGATCCTCTCAAAATTGAAGTATGATACAAACTTGCATTGAACATCTATTTTAAATAGCAGCTTAAGCCTTTAATTTTAAGATAAAACTCCATTGTTGTCCACATGAAATAAGGTGTCAACATTGTCTGTATCGAGTTTCCATTGACAGAGAAGTCCAAGGTGTATTTTACTTTAAATAGTTTGCCACTCTACCTTCACTCAATTAAAGGTACATTTGCTCTTAAATTTTACCTCTAACATTTTTATCCTTTATTTTACATCCATTACTGTTTCCAGCTTGTGACCTGGGTCAGTTTTTTTCTATTCAAGCCATATATTTTCCACTACTGACTGGCTAGGCCTGCCGTAGCTTCATATGTCCTATAATCTAACTTAAGACCAGGGCAGTTACAATATCCAGTCACTGACCATTAATCCATCACTGTGAAAGGGTAAACCTACATTTCATCAATGATAAATTTCTGAAAATTTAAAAATTACCCTTGGACATGAGAATCGAACCCGGGACCTTTGGCTTAGTACATCAATGCTCTACCACTGAGCTATCCAGGAATCAAACCCGGGATCCTTAGACTAAGTAGACAGACGCACTACCAACTGAACTAAGGTGTCTACATTCATATCCTATTAGTGTAAATATGAGGATATCCCAGATGATTGGTAAGATGTTAATCCCAAAAAATAATGCTAAAAGTTCATCAGCATTGAAGCTAGACTTTAGAGAACGCCCAAAACAAAGTAAATTTTAAGAACTCATCTGAAAGACAATCAATCGGGAACTATAAAAAAGATTGGACTTGAACCTGAAAACATATTGATGTGGTTTTCTTTATTCACAGGATCGTTTTAATGTTGTGTTTATTTTTTATTTTAAAATATTATACAACTTTTTGAGCGGTTTCAATTAACTTTTTCCCTCCTTCAAATGGTTACATAATGATGAGTAACATACCATTTAATCGTCACAAGACTTAGTTAAGATGACAAAATCTCAGATTACGGTGGGCAGGACATGCAGTGGGAATGGGAATTCTAAAATTGTGTTCAGTGTACTGACTGGCAAACCCAATGGGAAGAGACCATTGGAAAGAACAAATGGGGAGGATAACATTAGAATATACCTGGAAGAGATAGGGTGTAGTGAGATGGACTGAATAGAACTAGCTCAAGATAGGGATAGGGTGTTATGAGGTGGATTGGATAGCACTAGCTAAAAATAGGAATAGGGTGTAATGAGGTGGATTGGATAGAACTATATAAAGATAGGAATAGGTGGTGTACTGAAAGTGTGGCGATAAACGTTCAGGTTCTTAATGATATAAGGAGAGAGGCTACATAAAACTAAACTACAATGCGACCTACCAAAGTCAGGTGCTATCCATGAGGTGAGATGAGCTCTTTTAAGTTTAAGGTTAATTCATTGAAATACTTTTCTTTCATTTCAGGTGATAACAGACACTGATCAGCTTCTCCCTCTGTTTGTCATGAATTCCATGGGCCATCTGAAAGGAGTACCTGGGTTCTTTGTCGCAGGGATTTTCAGTGCCTCTCTTGGGTATGAAGGACTTGTTGACTCAGTCATGAAAGATAATTATTCTTTTATTTTCACTTTTTTATATAAAGAAAGTATTGTGATCGCGAAAAATTTCACCCCCAAGGTTATGATTAATCTTGACGTTATATCTAGCCTGAACCAAAAAAAAAAAGGGTGGAGCTTAAACTTCTGTCTCTCTGTCCATCCCTGGGGCTATAGTCAAAATGGTTTAGTGGATTTTGTTCAAACTTGTTATATGGCTGTAGCCAAATTCCCCTTGCTGGACAGAGAGAATGTGAACCCTTATTTTTATATGTAGTGGACTTTAGGCAACAAACACTGATGGAAATTCACTAGAATTTGGCATTCTATAAATATCTTATCATAAAGATTACTGTAGAATATATCTTTGCACTATTGAGTAAACGATCCTAGAATGTATGCAAATATAATTTTTTTTTTGCCCACCATCGTGGTAACATGAGTTCTAGTTTTCAAATAATCGGCCTCCTACAAAAATCAGAATGTGTGGTCTAGTAGTCGGGAGCTCCTGGCTACAAATCAAGATGTGGTGGGTTTAATCCTCAGCTTTTCCAGATGTTCTGTGACACTGTGTATCTGGAGCAGGGTCAACTTAGTCCAATGAGGTCGAATGAGGATCCACTTGAATGAAAAAGTAGAAGATTCGGTCTAGAAAACTGAGACCAACAGCCAGAGGGTTTGATGTGCTGACCACATGACACACTCTATCCGCAGATATTTTAACCATTTTCGCCAACAAACTGCTCGGCTCGATTGCAGGCTGACACCATGGAGTATGGAGTAATCAAATTATTTATTTCTAGGACTGTGGCGGCGGCCATGAACTCTCTGGCTGCAGTCACCATGAAGGATTTCCTACACGGGGCTTTTAAAATCGATATACCTGAGCACAAGGAGGCCATTACTGTCAAGTGTCTTTCTGTGGCCTTCGGGGTTCTTAGCTTCGCCCTAGTGTTTGTGGTCGAGCAGCTGGGAAGTGTTTTACAGGTAAAAAACAAAACATTACTTTCTTAAAAAAAATATGCTCTTACTATTCTACAACTAATGTTAAATAGCCCTTGGATTTTTTTCCCTTCAAAATTGTTGTAAATATTAATTTTTGTCTAGTTTAGGTCGTAAGAGTTAAGTTTTTTTTAGCCCCACGTTTTACTACTTGTTTGGGCTATACAAATATGTACTGATTATGCTCCACATTTCCATGGAGGAAGAGTAGAAAACCCTCACCACACCTGACTGGGATTCAAACCTCGATCTCCCTTTCATCACTAGGCCACTCTATTATGAGTGACACCTTAAACCATGCGGTTGATCACCAAAGCGGCTAGAATTTAGTTAAAAGTGCTTTGGATTAAATATACATTTAATATAAATACTGTGAATCTGCATTATAAAATTTAATTTGCAGAACTTTAAATAAAATCAGAACTAAAGGCTGTGTTAAAAATATATCCAATATAAGAATTTAAGTCAAGGAATTTTGACTTTGTGTCTACCTACTTGAAATAAAATGTAAAAAAAAAGTTTCAGTACAAATATCTTAATGAAACAAATAGCCGAAACTATTGTTAATGCATTTTAGTGGGGATATTCCCTCATAGATATCATATTCTGAAAATTTAAAAATGACACCTGGACATGGGAATTGAACCCGGGACCTTCGGCTTAGCACGCCAATGCTCTTACCACTGAGCTATCCAGGATTCGTCCCGTGCCGAATGGTCATTCTTCACTCATAGTTTAAGGCAGAGTCTAAGATGGATGTGCGGAAGTCGTCAGCTTATAAACATGTGATTATCCTGGATAGCTCAGTGGTAAGAGCATTGGCGTACTAAGCCGAAGGTCCCGGAATTTAGCAGCCATTCGACAATTATATATATATAATTGTACAGGATCTTGTATATATTCATGAAACAAATAGCCGAAACTATTGTTAATGCATTTTAGTGGGGATATTCCCTCTTAGATGTCATATTCTGAAAATTGAAAAATGACACCTGGACACGGGAATCGAACCCGGGACCTTCGGCTTAGTACGCCAATGCTCTTACCACTGAGCTATCCAGGATTCGTCCCGTGCCCATGGTCATTCTTCACTCATAGTTTAAGGCAGAGTCTAAGNTTTTTATGTGATAGAATAATGTCGGTTAAGGACCAAGCTAAGGAGTTTTATCAAATAGTAATTTAGAAAACTAAACCTATACTCGTTTGACATTTATTAATAAAGCATAAATAAAATGCGATTAATTTACATCAAATATAATAGCCAAAACCTAATATAAGTGAGTAGCATGTTGGTATACCGATTTGAGGATCCCAGAATTGATTCTTGATATTTGAAAAAAAATATCATTGTTCTCTCTCTCTCTCTCTCTCCAGAAAAATGTGGGTATACAACCTCAAAATCATACCTTGCTTGTGCCCTATAAATCAGTGCAAATATGTGGCTAGCCTGAACGAGAGGTAAGACGTGAAGCATAAAAGGAAAAAAAAAAAACCTCCTATGTTCAAGGATGTTTATAATCAAAATCACATTTTTAATCCAATAAATTTCAATAACTACCTATCAAAGATGTAGAGAAGTGTGGTCAAGGGGGTCCAGTTCCCCCTGGAATTTGATGGACCGCTTCAAGGGAGGTTCCATACATATGTATAAAAACTTGAATTGGCTAGAGGTAAATTAATATTTTCTAGAAAAGCCCTTACACTTTCTAGAAAAATTATCTATCTATGCCCTTGATAACAATTTATCAAACATCTATGTAATTAAGTAATTTATTTTTTAAATTTATAAAGTTATTAAAAAAACTGCTCAGTTTTGTTATTGTAGGTCGTTTACAAGGAGATATTTTATTGTTTCCTCTATTTCAGGTTGCGCTCAGTTTCAACGGAATGGTCGGGGGTGTGACTCTTGGCCTGTTCTCTTTAGGAATGTTTTTCCCTTGGGCCAACTCAAAGGTATTTCACTCATAGTCTCAATGAAGTTTTTTTAACGGTATAGCCAAGAACAAACTGAAAATTGAATCGCTGATCAAAAGTCTAATTTTTTTAAATGCTGTGTTTTTTAACTAAATGGTTCTGGATCAGCAAAGACTTGAAACATAAATCCTACAATCATTGGCATAACGATAAAAGCAAAAAGGTGGGTTGTACGATGGGAGATTTGAGATAAGATGGTTATTTTACTGTACAACTGAAATCATACACACCCTGTGAAGGGGATTATTTAAAAGTAATAAAAAAAAATTATATATCTATATTGTATGGATAAATTTGTAATAGGAACATGAAAATACAGGTTATTAACCTAAGTTTTAAGATAGAAAGGACAAGATACAATAGATATTAAATAATTTATTTTATTGAGGAAAAAAACCCAGTGGTAAAATGGAAGGTAAGGATACACTATTAGTACCGAGATTAATTTTCTTGCAAAAAAAAAAAGTAGTTAAAGGGAAAGGAGGATCAGTAGAGATGTTAAAAAAATAATGTTGTTAAAAAGTTGTAAAACAATCTTAGAAAATTAATTTTGTTGCAAAAATACATGGTAAAATATAATCAATTAAGAGCTAATCTCAGTTCATAATAAGATAGATAGTGCAGCTTAAACCACACTGTGTATCATGGGGCTGTTATTTGTATTGTACTCTGAAAAACGGTGTAATCGAGACTAGTGAAACAGTTATACAATTCAAAGATATCAAAAATTACTTGATTAAAATTTAAAAAAAAACTTACTAAACTAATTCCAATTATACTTTTTGTCGAAAAAATAATAAATAAAACAGCACTTAGACAACTTTTCTGGTTCAACCTCACTAATCATCATCGTGGACAGTTTCCTGTCTCAAACATAATCTTCTCCATTTACTCCTATACTTCCGCTCCATTTCTTTCTCCACTCTAGCCCAATCCACTCCTCTCCAAACTACCTTTATCCACCTGTCTTCGGGTATTCCTCTTGTCCTCCTGCCCACTACCTCCATTTCTAACATCCTCCTTGGAATCCTCCCCCCTTACATACTCTTCACGTGTACATGACACCTCAATCTCACCTTCTCTATCCTGTCCTGTGGGCTTCCTCCTTCTTTCTCTCTCACCCCTTCATTCCATTACTGTCACTCCCAGCCCACTCCTCAGAAGTTTCATCTCACATGACTGTATCCTGCTCTAATCCGTTTCCTCCATACCCCAGGTTTCCGATACATACTACAATATTGTGACATAATACATCACTCCTTTACATTTATGAGTCAAATATTTACCCCATACCTCAATGTATATAATTACAATGTTTATCGGCTGTGGGATGGGCTGTGTTGAGCTCAGATTAAAAACATAGTTTGAACTTTAAAACGTAAAAGATTCCACATATTTTTGTTTTAATCAATAAGACCTAAGTTCTCGAGAAACTAAAGGTAACTAATATATAAGAGCGAATAATGGATATTTATTAATCAAATGGTGTAATTTAAAATTGAAGTTGGGACACAAATTTTATTGGCATTTATATTTGTCTTCTTTTGTTATCAAACTGACGGACAGCTCCAACTAGGTATGTTGTAAACCTACTTGATTTCTGAAATTTATGAATTTCTTCTAGACTATTCTGGCGCCTTAAGGTGGGGTGGAAAGAAGGTGAGTTAAAGGTAGTATTTTTAGCAGTTTTTATATTAAAAATGGTTTTGGTCCAAAAAGAAAAAAATATTGCTCTAGTAGAAACCTAGAGTTTAATTCTCTTCACACGGTGATATTCAACAGTTGTTGAATATCTCTCAAGGGTGTCCTAGAATTTGACAACAATGTTTCTTTCTTTAAAAAGTTTCTCATATAATGCTGCTATGTTCACTACATATATTCAACAACTGTTGACCTCAACTGGTGAAGAAAATTAAACTCTATGTTTGTAACGAAGCAATATTTTATTTATTTTGGCCAAAAATTTTTTTTTTATAAAAAATGCAAAAAAACTACCCTTAACCCATCTTCTCTTCCACATTAAGGACTATGAGGACACTGAGCTTACAGAGTATGTAGACAAGACTTAAGATAAGATTTTTTTGGCCACAATAACCTATCCACGTGTTTGTTCCCTTAGGGGGCTTTGGTCGGTGGGGTGACAGCAGCAGCTCTGGTGATGTGGATTGGACTGGGGACTCAGGTGGCCGTGGCCAGAGGTCTAATGGAGCTTATACCCAAGAACTCCACTGTGGAGGGCTGCTCCTGTAACAACAACTCCACCGCGCTGGGCAAGTTTAATCTAGTCAAGGAGGCCGCCAAGACGTTACGCGTCGTCTTAGATGAAACCGAAGAGCCAGAGCTTGAAGAGCAAGAGTAAGTGAGATTGTCTTTTCAGAATGTTGGGATAGTGTCAGTATGATTATGTTACTTTTGAAAGAATGTTATTTGTAACTGGTAAAGTGACCATAATTTCTTGGCATTTTCGGGGACAGACATTTTAAAATCACTAGTGAGAGTCTGAGACTGTACACACTTATTTTGGTAGGAATTCTGTTCTAAAGGGTCTTTTTTTTAAATTCAAAATTCTTCTGTATGATAAGATTATGATCATGAAAAAGATCTCCCAAAATGGACTTCTTAAAAAAAAATATCAGAAGCTATAAATTGGTGGGGGAAAAAATAAACCTGTTTTATATTTGTATAGATTGGAAGTATGTCTCGTCTTACTACGGCGATAAAAGTTTTGTCGAAATTTGCCAAGAAGATGAGTGTGGCTTTTAATTTACTTTCTGAACTTGCTAAGAACTTAAGGTTAGGTTGTGGTAGAGGAAGGAGGCTAAAAGTGGTAGAAATAAACCATACCTATTTCTTTGCCACACCTAAAGCTTACCTACTCTATTCATTTTACATGGTATAGCTAAGAGATAAGTAGGTATATCAAGGGGGTAGGTGTGGTTTATTTATACCACAGTAAGCCATGCCAATAGGTAGACATATGAAGGAGTGCCGGTGATGACAAAACATTTAAACGCGGTCGAAGCTGAAGACAGCAATGCTAATATGCTATAACTTACTATTGTTTCTAATTCTTTAATATTTACCATGGTTGTTCACAATTGTTCACATTCATCACAGAGTATTTGGGCTGTACAAGATCTCATACTTATGGTACTCCGCTATCGGCTTCATGGTGACGGTAATTTTGGGCATCATAGTCAGTTTTCTGACGAACCCTCAGGATCCTTGCAGCTTGGATCCCAGACTTCAGTCTCCACCAATCAGAAGACTCCTCAGAGCCCTGCCTAATAGCTGGAAGGAGAAACTTAGGCTACCGATAGAGGTACATTCGATAATTAGTTTGATTCTAATTATATATATATATATGTTTCATTTTGCATTATCTTAGCATGAAATGGTTATTACTGCTTCTAAATACTAAAGGTTGATGTACACCTATCCGTATCAACACAAACCGGTCTGGTATCAAAGAGGCACTTTTCTTGACCTAATATATAATTGTATTTTATATGGGAATGGGTGAATAACTCAATTGGAGGGTATTTTCTGAGCTGTTGTGGAGCAATACTGCCCGATACGATTTGCCGTAGTTTGTGCCTAGCTTGAGAGAGTACTTTAAAACATTTTCTTGATTTTTGAAAAACATATTAAAAGTAAATAAGGAATGAATTATATAATTATATATATATATTTTTTTTGTATAATTGATCAGTTTTATTTTATGTACATGTTTTTAGAATTGCTAAGTTTTAGAATTACATTTGAAAGAGAAAGTAAAAATTGTACCTCCCAACTTAAAAGAGGACTCTGCCATGACTAAAGGGAAACTACAGCATTGCTATGATTACAAATTAAAACATGTGATTTGTCAATACAGTTAGATTGCGATAAAGTGATAGAAGCATGAGTGTGCCTTATATTGCAGACTAACCACACTTAATTTATATGCTGAATGTGGGCACATTTGATTTGGCTTCATCCTAATAATTTTGATAAACAAAGCAGTGCGATAGACCTTTCCAACATCCAATTTTTCATACTAAGACATCATTTATCCATCGTAGGTAGAGTGGTTTTATGCAGGGCTGTGGAGTCGGTAAGCTAAACCTTTGACTCCGAATCTTCTACTTTTTCGAGTGTCAAACTCTGAGTCCGAATCCAACTCCGACTCCTTATTAATGGAAAATTTATAATAATAGTTATTTTAATTATGATTATTATTATTGTTATAATAATAATTATTATTATTATAATGGACAGTATGCCCATGACAAAAATTAAAAAATAGATTATATCACCATGTGTAGAAAATTAAAATAAATGTTTGGACTTGTGTTGCTCCAGTCGAAACATTTATATATTTATTGGTAGTAAAAAATTTTATCATAGTAAAATTATTTGACTACATTAAAACTATAGCTAATTCATAATATTAAAATGATAGGTTCTAACGTGGTAGTACAAGACATCTCATCACCAACATGTGGATTATCAGATTAGTTCTTAGTTTATTTGAACTTAAAATATATTTATTTGATTACAATTTATGGATAAGTAAATTTCTTAAATTCATATGAGAGTAAATAAGCATTAAGCTATACATATTATGTATCAAAACTAATAATAATCACAATTGAAAATTACCCAATTCTGAATGTTTCCTTTTTGTTTGTATGCCATCAAAGTTTTGATAGTTAAGAATTGTGATATTAAGATTGATCCTTGATTATGTCTATACCAGTAAGAATCGAGTTTGGCACTACTATAAGCTTTTTTAGTTCAGAGTCTGTACCTTTATACCGACTCCAATTCTGACTCCACCCAAAATTGCTTCTGACTCAAGACTTCATAACCCTGCTTTCATGGTTTGGAGTTCACATAGAAATAGGCTCATAACCCTCAAGGAATCAACTAGGAGGAGTCCATATAATTCCAGGGGGATTTGACCCACCTTTATATGCCCTTAACACCCTTTTCATTTAAATCGTATGAAATAAAAAATATATCAACATTCCTTAGCTTTACCCTTGAAATTACTTAAACATTTAACAAACATAGATATATTATTATTCGTTTCTTAGGACAAAGATGTTCCCAAGCAATTGTCATCAGATATTCGAAGAAAGACCTCCAACAGTATTTACGGCACTGGTATCACTAATCTGGGAATGCGCTTGGAAGATGAGAAACTCCCAGAAACCAATTCTAACCTTCAGAAGGGTGGTCCGACAAATCAGCAAGCTACCTGCAGATTTTGACCAAAGTCCAGAATTTTAAAAGTATAACTGTAGTCAGTATTTAAATAGTTAAGATTGGCATTGCCATGTTGGAAAACTTAAACTTTATTTCAAAGCTTGGTTCATGTTCGCAGAGGATTTTAACACATGGTTTAGAACCATTATTTAAGACTTGTAATTAATGTGAGGCCTATCTTATGTACTGTACCAGTTCACATTCAATCCTATGTGATGTAGCAGTCATTTAAAATGTTGTTGGATTTGACCGTTTTTTATAATCTTAACTATTTCTTCATGGAAAGCGATTGTTTCAACAAAACTTCAATAATTTCCATGATTTAAAAAATCTATATAAACATATATTGGTTTTTGCATCTTTTTAAATTTGTATATTTATTTTAATAAACTTTAAATAATAGGTGTTTATGTAATTAATTATATAATTAAATATTCACATTAAAATTACTATTGTATACTATGTGTAATTTTAGTCTCTTTCAGAAAACTTCATGTAAAAAACACACACACATCAATTTTTTTCTTTTCATGATTAAAGTTTAAAAAAATAATTGCTTTTATCGATCATTTTTGTATGTGAAGTTTATTTGAAGTGTATTTTCCCAACATCCAAATGCAAGTATGAGAATTTAGTCTGCTTAAGTGATTGATATTTAAATTATACCTTATCATTCCCTTGTATCTTGAATCAAATAATTCATACCTGAAATATATGTCAACTAAAACTAATGTTATCTCAATTTTAGATAGTACATTTAAATGAGTCACTCAATAAATTAAATCAAATTAAGCACATCATTGCTATGGACTATGCAAATAGTAATTATACCTATCACCATGTGTATAAAGCTGTGATTTTGTCATTTATGCATCAAGTTTGTTAGTTTTCAAATACTTTGGTCATAAAATTAATCAAGCTCAGCTCAGGATAATCCATGTTTTTTTAATAAACAGTACCTCATAATATTTTCTGAATTGAAAAATGACACCTGTACAAGGGAATCGAACTCTGGCCCTTTAACTTAACACATCAATACTCTAACTATTGAGCTATCCTAGAGTTGTTTCATGCCCAGGTTCATTCTTCACTCATACTTTTAAGGCAGTTTCTGTGATGGACGTTCAGAAATAGTCAGTTTAATACATCAGGACCACAGAAATTCTAAAAAGATCCTAAAATTAACTTAAATTATATACTTAAGACATTACAGTTGTGATTGGGTGTATATGTGAGAAAGATCCCCTTAAAAATTATACATGAATAGAATTATTTTAAAAAAAAACACCTAAAATATGTTCTTGTAAATCATACATTGAAAAGAAGATGGAAGGGTAAGGCCTATACACTTACCAGAAAACTTATTAAAAAAACACACAACAAAACACATAATTAGGAAATTCTCAGGGTACGATAATACCCTTTTTCGGCAGAAGTTTTCATGCTCTTCTGCTGACAGTTACTGGTGTACCCCGAAAATTTCATAATTCTGTGTGTTGTGATTTTATATGTGAACTGTGAGGCCTACTGTTTTCGGGTGAGTGTGTTCTTTATCCTCTTTTCAAATTTTAATTTAAAACAGTCATTTGGTGAAATTTTTCTTTTAATACAAATTATATGATTTACGATAACAATGTACAAATAGTGTTTCAATAAAAAATTGTTATTTATATAACTTGTATATATATGCTCAGCATTATATTATTTTAAAAATTAGGTGTAAGAATTAACAAAGTAAATAAACTATTTATGTAAATTTTAATATGTCAAGAATGTCACAAAAGTTCTAATAAATAAAATTTAAATGATTTAACTTAAAAGTAATTGTTTTAATTCAAGATAAAACCTACAGTACACTTGAAGTGTGTGAATAGTAGATCAAATTTAAGATATTAATAAAATAATATTAAGGTATTGGAATTTTTCAAATGCAGAATATGTCTAAGCCTTTATCTCAGTGTTTTACCTCCCATTGCGCAAAGCACTGTCTTTTCTATGGCGCAAAGGCACATTGGTTCTGGCCCTACTGCAAATACTTGGAAGGTGTTCTGACAGAATTTGGTCAATGTTTGGACATAATTTATCTGAAAATAAAATTTCCTAGCTCTTGTGACTATCAAACTATATAATAGATAGAAATCTTAGCAGGTTCCAGCATAAAATGGGAGGGTATCGTACATACCCCCTAATATTATAAACAAATAAACTAACAATGGTCAGGCCAATACCTCACATTTAAATACTTGATCTGAACAGTAATAATTCATTAATAC
The DNA here is from genome assembly GCA_901482245.1 of Timema douglasi. Classification (NCBI taxonomy): domain Eukaryota; kingdom Metazoa; phylum Arthropoda; class Insecta; order Phasmatodea; family Timematidae; genus Timema; species Timema douglasi. The sequence continues at coordinate 140,863 of CABEEJ010000144.1, forward strand.
TATAACTATTGTTTATTATTTTATTGTTACTTAAAGAACAAAAAACATTTAATAGGTTTGAATTGAAAAATTACACTTAGACACATGACTCAAACCTGTGTAATTTGGCTTGTCTCATCAACACTATACCACTGAGCTACCCAGGGATCGACTTGTGCTCAGGGTCATTCTTTATTCATAGTTTAAGGCAGAGTCTGTTATGGGCGTGTGGATCTCATCGGCTATTAAGAGCCATCATTGATATCCCTACCAACGACAATTCATTTGTGAAAATGATCTTTGTAATTATAATCATTCTTCCCCCAAGCTTTGCCTTTATATATACTTAACTGCATGGTGTTGCTTTCCTACATATTATTAAGAATTATATTTATTATAGTTAACCGACATCTTACCTCAGTCTGCCAAGCAAACTAAAAGTCCTGGGCTTGATTCCCGGCATAACCTTTTGGGGGAAAAAATTTAGTAACTTTAGGGCTTCCACTTTCACAGTGATAAATTAGTCACCAGGAGAACGAGTGTTGAGTTTATTATAAATAGAGATTTCCATTTTGGAAAATTTTCCCTCTATTTTTTCCAGAAAATTTTCCAAAACATAAAATTTCCAACCCCCTATTATTTATGTTAAATAATTTCAACTAATTAAATGGATAATAATAACAGATATAATAATTAGTGGTAGTGATAGTAGTAGTACTAGTTGTAGTTAAGTAGTACATGCTTCAGTGGCCGCACAGTCTAACGCACTACTCTCACCAAGAAACTAGACTGCCAATGACAGGGAGATCAGACTTTGATCATGGTCAGGTGCCCTGTAGGTGGTTTTTCCTAAATGGTTTTCTACTCTCACTCCATGCAAATGGAGGTGTATTACTCTAACTTCAACCTTCCTCATCCCTAACACATTAATATAATTAGTACATAAGCCTAAGCGTACGAATACAGCAGCAGTAGTAGTAGTTTAAAGACAGCTGGAATATTTCACTCCACAATGTCAATAAATTAATGGATTCAAGGATCACCTAATAATTGGAGCTCATTATATTAACACATACCTAAAAATAATATATAATAGTACAGATATAGTATTATATTTTATTTTTTTAATAAATAACCTAATATTACATGGCTCTAGGACAGAGAGAAATTATATACTTCTCTTCCAGGTTAAAATGGCTGTGCTCCTTTTATAAGCTTGAGTCCTTCAACACTAGGATCACTATCGTACGTTCCGTCCTATTTTCACCAAGCACTGAAACTACCGAGGCCCTTTGTTGAAGGAATCAAGATGGGAAAAGGAGCGCAGTTAAACCCCTATAATGTTGAGAGTTGGTTTATATTATTTGTTTGTGCCCTAGGATTATATTATAGTGGCCCTACCTATTTAGCTTTTAGCAACCATCCATAAACAGCACACCGTAACGCATTTTTATTAAATTCTTTGATGCTTCTCCACCTCATGTGACACCATCCTCGTAGACATTTAGCCTAACCCCTCAACCCCTCTCACTTGTGTTACGTAACTTTCAAAATCAATAGTTTAGCGCCTAGGGGGACTTTTATAGTGATATAAAAATATATTTTATATATAGGGGGACTTTTATAGTGATATAGAAATATATATATAGTAAAAATTTGTTTTCCCCCCCTTAAAACTGCTGTTTAGCTATGTTCAAAATATTTATCTACATTTAATTCTAGTTTTACAAGTTATATCACCATAAAAGTATTTTAAAATTTTCTGGTAAAACTCCAAATACTGTTAAATAAATAAATTTGCTGTATATACTTATAGATTATATAAATAGAATATACCCTACCTACCTAATCTCTTTCTAAGGTTTTCTTTCAGCCAAGCCAAAGATAGCTGTCGTCCCACCAAAACACACGATAGCAATTCACCATATTTTCTAACTTTAGTTTAACTATTACCAAGTTTGATAGCGCTCGCAAATTAAACATAAATTAGATCTTTACTTAATCTAATGTTATAGAGAGATTTTATATATTTGTAGGAAATTATGTGTATTATGTTGGTGTCACTGTTTACAAAACGTCAAAACAAGAAATATGTATTTGTTTATCTAATAGTAATTTTTCCTTCAAACCATAGCTAAAGTAGGATAATACAAATGCTCTAAGATTATATAATTTCTTTAATGACCTAACAATACTTTCACTTTTACCAGATGTATAGTGCCACATTTAATGTTTGTGAACACGTTCGATTCATATCATTTTCAAGTAATTTCAGCTAACCTAGTTTATTATATTGTTTTTATAAAACCAGTACAGTGTTAACATCCAAGAACACTTATGGTGAGGTGTTCAGGAATGTTATTCATATTGTTATACTTATTACGGTTTAGTCGCGATGTGGATAAAATGTGCTGAAAACTGGAAGACCTACCGTTCTGTATCATGCCAAAGGTGGTCTATAATAATAACACTTCTTGTCTATATTTCACTTTTATTTTTAACGTGGAAACTTTCTCTTCCATTGCGTTCAATACATCACCATAAAAATCCGTCCTCCGACTTGAAGCTACCAGACAAACCAACAGACCATATTTTAAAAACGGTCCATAATGATAAGGATGGTATGATCAATAAAAAGTTTTACAAAGAGGTGGTCATCGGGGGAGAACAGGCGAATGTAGCGGATGATCCTCAGATTCTACTGGAAAATATTTTTAATAAGTATGTTACTTTACACTTTATAATAACCTAACTTTATAATGCACAATATTTTATAATATTTTTATATACAGAGTAGGCCCTATTGAGGGTATGATTGTTGAGGCGTTGTGCTTTAAAAATTACCAAAGCACTGTTGAGAGAATTTTTGGACGGTAGGGCTTACACTCAATACTGCACATTTAAGGGATTTTCATTTTTCCAAACAAATATTCCTAAATGTTATATATTTTACCTAATGAAAAAAGAAGGTGCATTGATTAGAGAGAGAGAACAGAAAAAAAGAGTTTAATTAACTCATCTTCCTCTTTTAAGTCATGGGATTAAGCATATAACCCGAACGAGTAGCAATACATTTTGCTAAGTATTAATTAGTATTCTCTTAAGTCATGTAGGCTAATACATAGAACATCTCAAACTATGACTTATTAAAAAAAATTGTATTTAGAAACACACAATAATTATCTTATCTTGTTACATCCATTATTGTTTCCAGTTTGTGACCTGGGTCAGTTCTTTTTATTCTAGCCATACATTTTCCACTACCGGCTTGCTAGGTCTGTTGTAGCCTCATATGCTTTATAATCTAACTTAAGACTAGTACAGGCACAACATCCAGTCCCCCGTGTATGCTTGAATTAATTGTCCCTCCCGATGGTGTCTGCCATCAAAAGGTGGAATGATAATGAAGCAAGTGTTTTTTTTTTGTATTTTCCTTCCAAATTTAACCGAGGACATTTGAATAAAGTTTTCTAAACTTCTTCGATCCTACATTCATTAATTATGTTATTGTAAGCACAATAACATTCCCTTCTTAATATCCGGACTCCTTAATCCAGCATTGTCTTTCCTTCCATTTCTTTCTACTAATAGAATGGCTTTTGTTTAATATTAATAATGCAGCGGCATATTTGACATGTCTGACAGTAGGAATTTTTCCAAAATGATGACTCAAACAAACTTTACACTAGCAATTCTCCTCTGAAGTATAAACAGGTTTGTGAAAACTCTTGCGAGTCACTCTCCAACACCACTCACCTGATAGAGCTCGCAGCAATTTATTGCTGCAAGTGTAAACAGACCCGGACAGTACTCACAGGAGAACTCTCACAATTCACTTGCCATTGTAACTGTAGCCTTAGGCGAGATGTGTTCACAATAGTAATATATAGATTTAAAAATAATACTTGAAAAAAACCAATAAGCCTATATTATTATTATTATTATTAGCACCGCGTCTTACTACCCGTTCGGGTTATACGCAAATAAGCCTATATTAATAAAATGAAGAGTTTGTCTGTGATGAGCGTTGAAAAACATCTGCACCTCTAAGCTAGAATTTTAAATTTTGATTGGATTATTTTTAACTTATCAAAAACTGTACCAGAAGAAATAAAATAAAGAGATATTTTTTCTGTCTGTTTGAAGAAAAAAAAATTTTTTTCCCAGGGTAATCACGCAATTAAGTGTGTGATCACTCTGAGCAATGCCGGATTTTTCTTCAAGTATAAAATAAAATCATGATTAGTTATAACTTAGTTGCACTTGAAGTAACTTGACCTAGGCATAATGTCTACTTTTTACTGCAAAGAAACACTAACTGAACCTAAAATGGTGATATCGTTTTATCTCATTAAATACAAGAACAAATACTGAGAGCATAAAACATTAGGTAGCAAATTGAATTTCTTAGCATAGCAAAAATTGGCAATACTCACAATAACATGGCTTGCATATTCAAAAATGGTGAATATAATCCATAAAATGAAGCCAAGCTTTGTAATATATTTGACTTCAGGCCTATAGAGGATTAGGTGTGATTTTGGCTATAGAACCATCATTAATGTCACAATCATTAATGTTTCAGGGCTGATACTGATCATAATAAATTACTAAATATACAAGAATTGACTGTTTGGATTAATGCAAAAATACAGGAACACATCCATCAGGCTTTACAAGAAAATGTTGGAATCTTCACAGGAATTGATATTAATCCTAGAAACGGTAAGAGTTAAATTTGAAAGACAGCAATTTAAAATTAAATTTTTGTTTGGTAAAAGTTGGCAGACCATTATTATCAAGCCCTACAGTTGCATTTCTTTTGTTGTTAGTAACTTGCAGGTTTCTCTGTGTAGCTTTACATTTTTTTAAACTTGTTGATTTGAATGATTTGAACTCAAAATTAACTTTAAGCTTTCAATTTTCTTTTTAATGGGATTATCTGACTGATAGATAAAGTAGATGAATCTTCTTTCACACATACAGATGTCACTTTTGATAAATATTATCAATACCTAATGGATTAAATAGCCAAGCTATTCTAACTGTTACATATGGTTATAGCTGCATCCAAACGTCATATTCTTTGTATCAATTAATTGGTTGCTCATATTTAGCTGACGATTTCCCTGTGTTATCACACATTCGGCTTTAAAACATAAGTGAAGATTGACACTGGGCACGGAATGACTCCTGGGTAGCTAAGTGGGTAGAGCATTGGTGTACTAGGTCCTGAGTCTCATTTCTAGGTGTTATTTCTTTTTTCAAAGATATTAATAATTTAGTTAAATGTTATCACTGTCAGCCTCAAAGAAATATTGTTGCATTTTCTAAAAGGTGTTACAAATGTTACTGTGTAAGGAAATGAAGGTGGGTATGCATTAAGTTGATAGCTCAAGGAATAGGACCTTTCTACCATGGATGACGGTTCATAGCATGTTAAGATTGTGAATAAACTACTCAGCGCATTATTGGTCGAATGGTGTAAGGTGTCGTTCTCTTGATATACTATCGGGGATGAGGAATGCAAGGCTTGAATAATGGTCGGGTGGGCTGAGGGTGGTTTTTTCAAAAAAAAAATTCCACCCTCCCTGCATGCAAATATGGCTACATTTCCTCTCATTTCTACCATTCTCATTTATACCTCATAAGTATATGAATCTAGCCTGAACAGTTAATAAGACATTGTGTACAAAGAATAAATACAAAATATATAAAAGTTGAAATAAAAAGTTAAACCTTATAATTTAACCCTATTTTGCTACAAATTCAGAGGTCCTATGTTCAATCCCTGGCTCTTTCAGAATTATTCTGTGCAACAGTGGGTCAAATTCAGTCTTATTAGGACAAATGAGGAGCCACTCGAATAATAGTTAACAGCTCCGGTCTAGAAAACTGAGATTAATAGCCAGAGAGTTTGTTCTGCTGACCACTTCGAACCCTCTATCCACAAATGTTAGCACAATCATCGTTAACATTGGGGGCTGCTCGGTCAGTATAGCTCGATCGTGGTCTCAAGCCATGGAGTTTTTATTCTTTAGCTGAAATGCAGATGGGCTCACAAATGTGACGAGCTTATGGTTGTAATGATTTTGTTTTGTCATCCCCATTTATATCCAAAACTAACCCTTTAACATAAATTATATACTAATTTCATATTTTTGTAGTTTATTCATTGTAAGGTAGGGCTATGTTTTTTGAATGTTTTTTAATGGAATATTCAGACTTGTAATTTCTTATACATAGGAGTCGGCTTTTGTAACACCAACAGCTTATTAACAACTCCTCCCTCTTTTGTATTTGGTGCATTTAGTATTTTCTTGATTGGAGGGTGAAGATAAAGAGAGCTTGTTTTGGGTTCGAGAATTCTAAACCGAGGGCTCAAAGAAGGAAGCACACGTGACCTCATCAACACTTGTTCAGGAATTATTAAGAAGTATAGTGTGATATATACATGCTTGAGACTTATTAAGAATTAAGATATTTTAAACTCTTGTTAGGGAACTCTCAAAGAAATAAGATGTCTACACATTTGTTAGGGATTTAATTACAAAGATGTGTCCAACTTTTTATTTGGGAACTATGAAATAACATTGACTTTTTTTTGTTCGTACTAAAATGTTATATTAGATTATTAGTAATGATTGTTTTCAGACTTGGTTGGAATATGTTAAAATAGTTAGATGTGTCTTACTTGATATATAATTGTAAATTTGTACAGATGTGTATTTAAACAGAATTTTGCTTTTGAATGTAAAATTCAATCTGTGCTCTTGTAATAATTAACAGTGGTAAATTTTACTTTTTGTAAAAATAAACATTTACAAGTTGAAACTCTTTAAGTCCGGCATTATGTGGTTCATTAACTCCCGTGGTGTGGCAACTTTGAATCTGCCACCATTAGTTTGAGGGGTGACCATCAGGATGGTGTTATTTGAAGTAGCTACAAAGGTGACAAAGTTGTTTACTTCTACATCCGATTCTTTTGAATATACATGGTTGTTTTGGCTAGTATTTTGGCTGTATTTTAGCCCTTGATTATGTCTTCCAAGAAACTAATAGTTGTGGGAGGTGTTGTGTTTTTCCCTGTTTTAAGCTTTATTCTATCTTTGATAACAATAAGTATGTAGAGTGATATGGCAAGCTTAGAGGATAGGCATGAGGTATAGAGGATTCTTAAGAGTCAAATTATGTGGTTCGGTACTTATTAAGTCCCAAGGGGGCCGAACTAAATAGATTCAACCTGTATTCCCATATTTTACAATATCATCCAAACAACAAGCAAATGAGTAGCCAGGGCAAATCAAATATATTTATGAGAACTTAAAGAATGATGACGGTACCAATATCTCAACAACGTGGGGCATGAAGTAGTTACCGGACAGATTCTGTAATGTTTAATGGTGTCAAAAATCACCTTCCCACAACTAAAGAAGGGCTTAGCTTTTTCAGCTATCAAACTAGTACAAGCAATTTGGTAGGAGTTGTTGGTCGTCTATGTAGATCACTGGCTTAGTCCAAGTTTCATAGGAAGAGTCTCTTAGAAAATATAAACAAAAATGTTTTCAGCCAAAGCTGATTTTATTTTACCAGTTTATTAGTACACACTCAGCCTTAAACTGAGAGTGAAGAATTACTCCGAGCACAGGATAAATCCGGGATAGCTCAGTGTTAGAATAATGAAGTGATAAGCCAAAGGTCCTGAGTTTGATTCCTGTGTCCAGCTGTCGTTTTTCAATTAATTTAAATCATTTAATTAGTGTTATTTTATAGATATTAATAAGATCTATGAAAAGTGACATCAGCAGATTCTCTGACTTCACATATGAATGTTGGACCTTAGACATGTCTCTCCAATTACGTACAAAAGCATTGCAAGTAAGAGTAAATCTATATAATTATTGTTTGAAAGTAAATTATTTGTCTGCTTTTAGGTCTTATCTCTTGGGATGAATATCACACATATTTTCTGAAACAAAAGGGCTTTGCCAATAAGTACCTTGAAAATCATGATAAAAAACACAAAGGTTTATCTAGGTCTATTAAAGGTAAGTACAATTTTAAATCAATTCATATTTGAATGAGATAACTGATCACCTAGGTGTATAGTCAGATTATATACTGTGATTTATGGGGCGTTGTCAGGGAATGTACTTTTTGATAAGATCGTGCTTATTGGATAAATCTTCCCCGCCCGATATCATTAGCCAATCACAAGCAAAGTAACAAAGGAATGGGAAGACAATAGACAAGGGCTGTCCAGAGGGGGAAATAGGGAAGCTTTGCAACAGACCCACATTTCATAAGGGACCCCAATCACCAAAATGGGTTATCTCTTTTTTACAATATTAAGTCTTGCTGCGGTCACAACACACACGCATAAAATAAAAATTTTCCAAATATGGCTATTTTAAAGGTATTTAGCATGGGAAATATAAAAATAATGTAGTTTATTAATATAAGTGACTCTTTTGTATCAATGTACATTTTAAATATTATTTTAGTAAAAATAAATAAAACACATAAACCAAAGCAATTATTTTATATGAAAGGGGCGCCCTAAAGTTGATTTTAACCTTATTAAACTACTGTTGTATATTGTGTTAGAAACAAAAATAACTAAAAATGACCAACTTGTGCCCGGAAAGGAAAATTATATTTACAGTGTTCACACTTCCTTTTTATTTAAATCCTTTCCAAGTAAACTTTATTTCATAGACATAAGACAGCACAATATATTGGATTATTTTATTATCACCAGAGGCAATTATGCGTGACAGAGCGTCATGGTCGGAAGCAGCTAGAAGTGATCCGGATCACCTCACATTGGACGAGTTCCTCGCATTCCGTCACCCAGAGTCTAGTCATGCAACAATACTCACGCTTGTTGACGAACTCTTTGACAAGTTTGGTGAGTCCTCTAGCACAGGGTCGTAATTATTAAATCCACAGTCTTAAAATGACAATATGCTATTTCTCTCTTGTCTTTAACAATATTTTCAACCCATGTTTGAGACTAAGTTAACTTGATTTTAACCTTATGAAATGCCTAAATTATTATAATATTTCTTTATGGGCTCATCATAATAGCCTGATGACTCTTGGGTTGAGTGAGCAGTGTTTTGTGAACTGACCTTTATTTTTATTTTACAAGACTATCCACATTTAACTATACCAATAACTCGCTTTGGTGGCCGCATGGTCTAATGCAATACTCTCATGTTAGACTAGACTGCCGAAGACGGGGAAATCGGGGTTTGATCCCGGTCGGGTGCACTGATGGTGGTGTTTCCTAAATGGTTTTCCATGCAAATGTGGATGCACTTCTTCTCAATTAAACCTTCATAATCCCTAGACCATTAGTGGAATTAGTACATAGGCATATAACCTGAACGGATAGTAAGACACGGTGCAAAAATAAAAATAGAACTATATCAATAGGGTAAGGATGAGCAAGTCAGAATTTTAGAGGACATGTACCTGCATTTGTGTGGAGGCATATTGGGAAACTATTAAGGAGAAACCTCCCTCAGTGCACCTGGCCGGGATTGGAGCACTGACTCATTTGTAATTGACAAACCAGACAAGCAGAGCTTGTATTTTAGTCTACATAACTTTTAATTAAGTTCCTTTTTAGTTTTTATCTCTTCTTCTTATTCATCTTTCTGCTCAGAAAGTGCAAAATAAAGTCAATTATATTAGTTATTATTTTCAAAATAATGCATATATATATAGTATAAAATATAACTACACACATTACCTATTGTAAATAAAAACTGATTCAGTGTGATTTGTATTTGGTGGTAGCAGTTCATTTCTCACTTAAGTTATCTTCCCACACATTTTAAAATATCTTATCAATTTTTAATCTCTCAATAATGTTATTTGTAACAAATAAAAAAAAAATGTATATTTTTATTTTGTAAAACATGTTCATTTATAGGCGGTATACACTAACTTTGTTGACCTGTATTTTGTAGACCGTGATGGTGATGAGCTCTTGACAGAAGAAGAGTTTTCCAGTCTTCAGACGGAAGGGGATGGTGACAAAGAAGGGGAAACATTGACTCAAGGGGAGGATGAGAGACGAAAAGAGTTCCGAGAGGTTATTGATAGAGACAGGGATGGCAAGGCAGACAGGATGGAGCTGCTGGTAGGAGACTTGATTTTTTAATCTTATAAACCCATTTAAAATAATTAAATTTACAAGAAAATAGCTCGACTGGTTTTGACAAATGAACACTCATTTTAAAGGTTAGGAGTCCAGGATGTCCTCAAAAATATTAGCTTCTAATGAAAACTGGAATTTCCTAGCGAATTTCCAAGTTTTCTGCTGTGACACAATGGTTCTTCTGTACAATCATTCTTTGTTTACATAACCATGGAAACCCTAACGTGTGTATGATTGTATATTGATGAATACAATATTTATCTTTGATTAAAAACAATAAAAACTCAATTCTTACTTAAATGATTTGGTGTAACAAATAGAGAGCCGGGAAAGGGGTAATTTTAAAGCCGTTAGAGGGGCCTTTTTAAAGTTCTCATGATGGTGTGAAGGAGGATAATATACCTTTTGCTTGGAATTAAACAGTGAAAGCTCAAAATCTATAAAAAGTTGATAAAAAAATGTTGTAAACTTTTAACTATAAAGCCGAGTGAATCCTCAATCCTTAGAACTTTTCCCAATATAAAGTCTTGAATACATTTAAGTGCAATAATCTGCAGCTATCACTGTAACAATATACTAATAAGTTATCTTTAATATGTAGATTTTTTAAATATACAATCAAAGACTTTGTGTTGTAAGACAGTTAAAGTGTTTTGCCTAGAAACATTGCTCAACCATCTTAATTTATATCCTGGTTGGGTCAATGTTTTGTAGCTTTACACGGCTCAGAAGAAGGGTTGCTATGCTATGTCGTAGCTCAGTGTTATTGGGATCCAAAGCTAACCTGCGTTGGTGATCATATGGTTCAAAGGTCAGATTTCCATTATACTCGACTGCCAGTGATGAGGTGATTGACTCACTGGCTCTTATCTGGTGCACCAAGGGGGGGTTTTGTACATTGATTTATTGCTATGGTTTTCCCCATCTCCTCTGCACACAAATATTGGTACATTTTCTTTCACTGCTTTTCTTATCCCCATCCCTTGGATTAACTTTTAAGTTAAACGTATTTATTAAAAATATTTAGCCTTTAAAATATATTGATAGGAAACTTTAAAAAACTTCAATTTGTTTCGAATATGTTTCAACCTAAATTTCACCTTGGAAAAAAAAAATCATATTTGATTTTAAAGCTATGCCAATAAATTTCTTTTAGCACCGTGTCTTACTACCGGTTCAGGTTATAAGCATATGTACTAATGAGTAGTTATGCTAATGAGTTAGGGCTGAGGAAGTGTACTTGCACTTAGGGGAGGGAGTGAAAAACTATTTTGGAAAAAACCACCCTCAGTATACTTGACCTGTACTCAAACCTCAAACTCCCTGTCATCGGCAGTCTAGTTTAACACGAGAGTGACACTTTAGACCATGCAACCACCAAAGCAGGTAATAAAAATGTTGACAGCCAAAATACACACATAACTTAAGGGTTTTTTTCTCTTATGTTTATGACAAAAATTTGTAGTTTTTTTAGCATCACTTCTTATTACCCATTTGTAGTATATGAATTACATATTATAATAGTAATGTATTTGATAAATTCTGATCAAAATTGGTTCTTTATCGCAATAAAACCCGTTTAAATAGTAGTTAATTAGTCTTTAGACAATAAAGTATTTTTTCAACATGAAATAATAAATTTCAAATCTGCTTCGAGAAGATTTAATATTTTCAATACGACTTCACTTTGAATTAAAAAAGTGTACTTTTAAAAAAATCCATAATATAGTTTGTGGTTAAACAACATAGCTCACAAACACAAACTAATTAATTTGCGTTCTTACAGGGATTCAAAGCAGCAGTAGTATCTCAGTGAGAATTAAGAATTAACTCGGGAAGTGTTAAAGGTTCTTACCACCACAAGTTGTGTACTTTCACTAAGCATTTGTTATTGTCCTTCTAAAACTCGACATGACAATTTCCCCACCTATAAGTGTTTAGGAGGCTTTGTTTGGTATCACATCAAAAGTTCATTCTTTGTTAAACTTTTTTTAATTTTTTTTTATTTCAGATGTATATTGATCCCAAAAATCCTCGACATGCTCGAGAAGAAGCTCAGACATTAATGGCACTGTCAGATATAAACCATGATAACAACCTTTCTTTGCAAGAAATTCTCAACAAAATGGATCTATTTCTTGGAAGCAAGATGGTAGACACTGCCCGTAGCTTCCATGACGAGTTCTGAACACACACATTTGTATATATGTCCAAAAATTGAATTTTATTTTGCTAATTATTTATTTAGGAAACAACTAGTGGTTTGTAATTTATATAAGGCTGATTTTAAACAAACGTTATGTACTTAATTTTTTTTACAAACAATTTATTTTGGTCCTAAGTACTCTTAGAGCAGTGTTCCACAAACTATGGTGCGTGTAACACTAGGAGGTGTGTCACGCGCCGCTGAAATTTACTAATCATAAGATATGTTTCAATAGCAGTGAGTTCAATAAACAAATTAACACAAATAATTGATGTGATATCATGGACTCTTATAAGTAGAGTCAGGTTAAATCAACTATTTTACAAATCTGAATCCCCAATTTACTTTGAATCTCGAATCTTAATCCGAATCTTGGAAAAACTTATCAACATAAGAGGAAATATAATTTATTAATAGAAAATAGAAAAGTAACTAAATGCTAACATTCTTTCTTATAATCCATTCATTAGAACATTCATACATACATTCAGGTGTTAAAGTACTGGTCTGGGGCCTGGTTGTTAAGTTTGTCCTATAGTTATAAATGGTTTTGAACCATCAATAATAATTATTAAAGATTTAAAACAAATTTCACTTGAAAAATTGAAAACAATTTTTTTTAAGGATTTGATGATCAGATCTGAAATTTCCTCAAATCTCGAATAGCCTTAAAGATTTGGGGGCCCATACCTACTTATAAGCCATCCATTCCCTCTGTCATGGCTTTGTTAAACTTACCAACAAATCTAAATTCAACTTTGTGACAGCCAACTATACTTTACAACTGTGGTGTACATTGTTTATTACTTCTTAAATTCAAAATAACTGTGATATGTTTTTATCTAATATCAATGTTAAGGAAAAAATCACAGCATTTCTTGAGTGCCATAATCACTTTGATTGATAGCGTTATAGAATATTTTGATGTAAAACAATATGAGAACTATTGGCTAAATCATAAATAACCATATTATTTATGTAGTTTAGTAAATTAATTTAAATATTACAATGAAAAGTAAAAAAAAAATTCACTTATCAGTATATTTTATTAAAAGTAGGTAATAAAAAGCGCTACATAGTAATTTTAACAGAAATGTCATCATGATATATTTAAAGTTGTGCAAGCCATTACTTTGTCCCAAATTTATATATTACTCTGAGTACTTAGTAAACTTCTTAGTAAATATCTTTTTAATATACTCACTGGTGATTGACTTTAAACCAGTACACAATCAACCTTATGGTCACCACTGCTTTACAAGATAGTATATATATATATATTTTAAATGATTCACTGTTATTTTAACAAAGAGTTGGTTAGTTGGTTAGTTAACACTGAGTTGGTTAGATCAAGGAATGCATGAATGGCAAAAGTTTGGGAAACACTTTCATAGAGTAAAATATGTATTTAGTGTATTAGTATTCTTATTTTACATGGGCTAGGCTACTTAAAAATATACCAACCAATCTACATTATAATTATGAAAGTTTTCTAAAAATGTAAACTTAAATTGCTTTGATTTTATCCTTTTAAATGTTTACTTGCCAATAGATGAGATAAGGAGATAGACAAACAAAAGCAAACCTAATTTTTTTAAATAATTCATAGCTAAAAGTAGATCTCTATAATAAAAAACCTCTATTCCCTTTAAGAGGTAATTTTGTTATATTTGGAAGAAGGTACAGTAAAGATAGATAGAAACAAACACAATTTATGGTTTTTACAATGAAAAGAACACAAATATTATTCTTTGCAAATTTCCTTTCCCTCCCCTTTGTGTTTTTTTTTTGGGGGGGG
>CABEEJ010000144.1:155031-195790 GCA_901482245.1 Timema douglasi
GGGGGGGGGGGGGGGGGGCGGTCCTCTTTTAAGAAGTTACGTTGCACGTTTCAAACTACCTCCTCATGAGTGCCGATAGAATGAAACCTAGGTTGGGGAATTGTGTGGTAACGATCAATTTTCTTTAAGAGGCAGCCTCTTTGTCCAATGGCAGTAATTTAAAGTATAAAATGTGGTCTTCATTTCATTTTAAAAACCATATTATCATGGTCATTCCCTTTTGTATGTTTCTATCAATCTTTCCTGTACCTTATTCATAATATAACACTATATATTTATATAATATAGATAAGAAAAAAGAGTAAAGTTACTATTCCTACTTTATATCCATCACCGTTTCCAGTCTATGGCCTTTGTTAGTATTTATTCAAGCTATATATATAGTTATTTTCCACTACCGGCTGGCTAGGCCTGTAGTATCTGCATATGCCTTATAGTCTATTATAAGACTAGGACAAGCACAATTTCCAGTCCCCAGTCGTTAATTCATCATTGTGAGATGGTAAACTCACATTTCACCAATGAGAAATTTTTCTTCCATGCCGGGAATCGAACCCGGGAACCTTAGCTTAGTAGACAGACACACTACTGACTGAGCTAAGGTGTTGAGTAGTAAAGTTAGTATTCTGATGAAAGCAAATTAAATTTTAATTTTACATTATGCTAGTAAATACCCAACTCAGCCATACTAATTTTTTTTTATCATCGTGTCTTACTTTCTGTTCAGGTTGTATACCTGTACTAATTATTATGCTAATGAATTAAGGATGAGGAAGGTTACATTTAGAGTATGTGTACCCAAATTTGCGAGGAGCGATAATGGAAAACAATTTAGGGAAAACCACCCTCATTACACCTGACCGGGATTTGAACCCCGATCTCCCTGTCATTGGTAGTATAATATCTTGCGAGAGTGGCACCTTAGACCATGCGGCCACCAAAACAGGTTAATTTTTATTCTCTGTTCATACATATATACTGGTAAGTGTACATACATTCTTCCTTTATTAGTCAAGTATCTACAGTCCAATTTTAATAGAAAAGCCCTTTTAGAAAATACAAACAATTTTTTTTTATGGTCAACCTTGATAATATTTACTACTATTACAATTATTATTATTATTTGTACGAAGCTCTGCACAGACTTTCTCGCTCTATTGTTTAAAAATGGAAATATTTACTCAAAACTGGTAAAATATGTGAAATGAAATAATATACACTAGCAAATCCAAGAATAAATTGCACTCTCCTTATGTAAAACATTTTTTGAGTCGCGGTTTGAATTTTATAATTTTATTTTTAAAGAATTAATTTCCTCAATCATATATTTGAACCGATAAAAAATATCAATATTGGGTCCACAAGAGTGTCAACACTTTGTATTAAAAATTTATTAGGTGCTTCATGTCATCGCATTGCTATTAAGTTCCTCATTTATAAATTTTGACCAATAAAAAATGTAAATATTGTCTATTGAGTCTAAAATAAAGGAGACAGATCATTGTTGTACAAACATTTTTCCTAAGAGGTTTAAGAAAAAACAATATTATATTTAATTACTCTACAGCATTGGAGATTTATTGCGTTAAAACTCAAGAAGTATATTTTTACAACTAAAGCTTACAAAATTGTATTAATATATTTGCCAATATCTAAGAAACTGTTGGTTTTATAAAAATATATTCCATATAAAAGTTTTTAATTTTTAATAATACTACAATTTTGCAATGATAACTTATTTAGTGTCTCAAATAGTTGTGGAGATACGTAAATTTCAGCTTCTGTAAATTACCCTAAAAGTCATTTTCACAAGAAAATGAAAATAATCAGTTTAAGTTTAAACAGACAGACAGCATTGCAAAGACCATTTTTTTGGGTTCGGGGGTCATGAGACGTCGACATCCATCAATATTTCAGGTTAGGTTTTTTCTGACGATCGCAATACTTTCTCTACCTGTAAGATAGTGAGAAAGTAAAAATGAAGAAAGAAGTATGTTTGTTCCTAAATAGGCCTGACCTAACTATCCTTTCAAGTTGGTTTACTTCACTCTTGATTACTTTACATTCTTGTACGGTTTTTATACACTGTCTTATTATGCATTTCCAAGCCAATAGACAATAATTAATTCTAGGGGAGGATGGGGTAATAAGAATCAGGGGAAATAAGATACATGTTTTTTTGTTCATGAGTGAAAAAATCTGAAAATATTTCACAAGGTACTAAGAACCTTTACCTACAAACTGGAAAACATTCGTTGACATTTTTGATGTTTTTCTAACTTTATTTTGCCTAACAAATTATGTCTATCAACAAATTTATCGACCCAAAGTTGCCCTTTTTTACAAAATATATTTTTTACATTCTTAGTAAAGATTTTTTCCCTGATTATTCTACCTGAGCTTGTGAGCAACTAAAAGGGCTTTGCGTGGTTTTTTTAAAAAATTTCTTTCTCATAATAGTAAAACTAGAAAAAATATGTTTCTTATTACCCCAATTTTACATTTTTGTAGGGTATTAAGAAACTTTTTTCCTCCCCCAGATATATTTATTTGCTTGAAGATGCCCAGAAAGTATGAGAAGAAAGGTGTTAGGGTCACCTATGACCCTGCACGTATGGCAGAAGCAGCAGCTGCTGTTCGAAGGGGATTAACATTACGTTAACCACACTGTAAAACAAAAACTAGCCTACCAAAAAATCTGAAAAAATTCAGGGTAATAACATACACCTCAACAATGTATCTTATTACTCCATTGATTTTTAGGTGATAGCATGGGGAAGGTACAGGTACTGTATCTTATTACCCCTGATGGGGTAATAAGATACGAATTTTTCTTTAAAAATTAGATTTTTTCCCCCCCTTTGCTATTTGAGAAGAATGAGATGATATTTTTTAAGTGAAGACCCTCAAGTGAAAGGTATACCAGAAAAAAAAATCAGGAGTCCATGCTCAAAACTGTCTTGTGTAATAATGTTGTATGTTTCTTATTACCCCAAGTGTATCTTATTACCCCATCCTCCCCTATTATTGAAAGAAGATCTAGTAACTTTTCTGTCAGAGAAGGCATTTCCTATAAATATTGGACTGAAATTCCATGGTCATAAGTTACAAATGTTTATGTTAACATAAGTACCCGCATAAAGTGCTAGTGAAGAAAACCCCTTCTCTTTTAAAGTAGTACTTTCTTATTTTCAAATTTGTTTATCATTCCTTTTTTTTTGAAAGAGTGGCTATATTTTTAAAAACATTTACAAGATAAATAAATTGCTGCCATAGTTTTATTGAAAATACTTCAAATAATAATATTAATAAACATAAATAAATGGAAAATGTTCACTGTCTATACACAATTTATGTCGATCAGATATTTTTGTTTAATATTATTAATAGAACTATAAGCCAAGCTGGATTTCTGATATCTGTAAACTGTGTATTTAAGGTTGCTGATATAGTTAAAAATGGAATTGAGGTATCTTTTTATGTTGATAGTAGAATTTTAAATGTTATAATAGGTGTTGGGCTGTTATTTAGTATTCGTTTATTAATGTTGAGCTCTAGTTCTGTCATAGTAGTTATTTATAGTAACGGTAACAATATTTTAAGTTTACATTCCAATTTCCCGTGGATTTTCCATCGAATTGAATTCTGTAGGCTTTGCTAACTAAATGTGCTGGTAAATGCAAGTCTTATTGTTCCTACTTTCTTTAATTGGTGGAGTGTTAACTTGTTTAATCCTATTACTATATGAATGGTATTAATATTATTTAGAATCTAGTGGACTAACCTTTCAGATCAGAGTCAGACTTGTTAATCTCTTGACCTTTCTTAAGTATGGTTATTTTTAATGTGCCATCTCTAGTTGAGAATACTATTGTATTACTGAATGATGGACTTGTTCATTCCTTTTATATATTTTCTAAGTGGGTAAAGGTATTTATTGAATGTCTGAAAAAGTATTGTCTAACGTGTGAGTTTATAATTGATTTCTAAACAATTTATTTAAGGCGAAACCTACTAATTTAGAACTAAACTTTTTGAATAAATATATTTCGCTTTCTGAAGTTAACAGTTCATAATGCTTAAAAAACATTAAAAGAGACCTTGCACAATATTTGCATTTTTACATACAAACTTCTCTCGTATTAAGTGAAATTTTAAGGCTTACTGTGGATTCACACGTTCGCTGTAAAATGCAAGAAGTGCTGAGATTTAGTCACGTAACTGCTCTAATCCAATCACAAGAAGTCCGTTTGGCCAGCCTAGCCCGCACTGCTTGAGTAGAGATAATTTCAACTTTTCCAGTGCTTCTACAGAAAACCGGGCAAGAAGACCCGATCATTGCATGCACATACTTTCAAACATGCGTTATTTATAAACACAGCACATTCTCAAGATGGCGTATCTCAAAAGTGATGATATAAAACGACAGTTTATTGGAAACCATGAGTTTTATCGAAGATAAAATCAAACCCAGGCAGGCAGTAAGTAAAACATCTAATTTGATTTTAAATACAGTAACTTGCACTGATTGTAATATTTTCATTTTTATGTTTGACATTTCATTGCATCATGGGTAAACAAAGCTTCCCAACTTTCTGCAATCGTGTGAACAGCTGCACCACTAAGCAGTGCTGACCTACTGTACTGCTTTCAAATTTCTGCCTACATGTTAATTCACTTTTAAGCAAGAAAATTTCAATTCAAGCCTTGGTTGATATAACCATGAAAATAATGTGGGAGTTTCAAACAATATTTGTTCTACAACTATGAATTGTACATTTTAGAAATCCTAGAAATTTTTCCACAAATGTCAACATTAAAATTAAAATAATAAAATGGTAAGCACAGCCAAGATTAGTTGAACAAATTAATCCGATTTAAACCATTGGTTTGCTTATTTAAATTATAAAAATATTTTGTATCAGTTGAGTAATTTAGTATGTTTATCCTCATAGTTTTTGTATGGTGAGCATATTTAAATATTTAATTATAAATGATAAGATCTGTGTATAATATTTTGATGAATTGTTATTGAAGTGTTAGACTTTTCATCTAAAAAAATTGCAAATAAGTGAAGTGTTCAGTTTATATGATCATAACAAAGTAGATTAACAAAATAGTTTTCAATATATTTAAATGTTGGTATATGTGCCATTGTTGGTGTACAGTAAATTAATTAGTGGACTGTATTCAATATACAAATTAATTTATGTTACCCATTTTTTTATTTTCTATCAAAGAAATAGTTAAGTCAAGGTGGATATGAAGGTAACACAAAAAAATGACAGTTTTATTACAGTTTTTTTAGCAAAACTTTTTTTGGACAAATTAAATCAAATATTGCAATGGTAGAAACACAGAGTTTAATTTTCTTCGCATGGTGATATCAACAATTGTTGAATATTTGTCATGAACATAGCGACATTAGATAAGGAACTTTTTAAATGAAGAGAAAATGTAGTCATTAAATTCCAGGACAACCTTGATAAATATTCAAGAACTGGTGACGTCACCATGAAATTAAACTATGTTTCTACTAGATACTAATTTTAAACAAAACCGTTAGAGCCTGTTTGAAAAATGTGTAATTAAAAAAATCACTCATCAGTAAACTAGGGCTAGGGTAAAATATTTCATTTATTTTAACCAAAAAAAGTTTTGTTATAATAACTTCTAAAACACATGTAAAATAGATATTTTATATATTTGTAGTAATCTGATGTAACTTTATGGAAAGAAAATTTGTTTTGATTACCTTTTATATAATAATTTATTTTGTACATTTTCTACTACTTTAGATACACATTTTTATTGCAATTTTTTTATGTCCCTCAATATCAGCAAATATTTGCTCATTTTTTATTTAAATATTGTTCCTAGATGTTTAAGGATTGACCAACCTATGTTTTAATTGAATATAGGCCATGATAATAATTTTATAGTATGTAATTCAACTAAATAATTTTAACAAACTTAACCATCAATATGTCACATTTTGTTTTAAAATTTGCAGCTTATTTTATTAGTGGAGATTGATACTTAATCAATTACAGTTTTTCTTAGCTGCATCTTAGAATTTTGCGAGTAAATATTTTAAGAGGGCGTAGGAAAATACAGCAATATTTGGTAGATGGTTTAGTTTAATTTACAAAATTTGTTTTACAATAAATTGTTGCTTTAATTTACTGAGAAATATACAGATAATTTTTCAGAGAAACAAATGTTTATGTATCTATCCACACTTTACATTATATAATTTTTTCATCTTTAAGATTATTTGCCCTTTCTTTTTTTGTTCTGATTATATTATTTAAAAATTGATAAAAATGTATTTTTTTGAGGGGTTGGGGGATTTCTGTAGCCTTTTTTCTAGTCTTATGTCTTATTTTGAATGTCAATGTGACTTTTTTTTGTCACCTCGTTTCATTACCTGCTCAGGTTATTTACATATAAACTAATTACACTAATGTGTTAGGGATATATTTGTGTCCCTAATTAAAATCTTAAGTTTTATTAAAAACATAGTCTTCATTAGCTGAGCTCTAAAAATTATTGGTCGATAAAGGATACAGTCCAATGATGTACATTTTTTTTCTAACTTTTAGACCTAATTACATTAGTTACTAAAGTTTCAAAAAATTTGATTAGCTCTAATGAAAGAATTATGAGCATCAGAAACAAGTTAAACACATGCTAAGAGTAAATACTTTATGTTTGCTAAGCTTAGCTAGTTTTCATATCTATTACATTTCAAAGTCTTTACAAATTTTACATCATTTATTTAGTGTATATTGACAACTTTAGCTCAATAATTTTTATACACATGACCTAAATTGGCACTTTTATTTTTAAGTTGGAACACCCCTAGTACCTACATTATTAACATCATAATAATAAATACAAAATGTTTCTGTGGAGGTATTTATACACACATTGTAATAAACATAATCAAAATCCGCCCATTTATAAAAAAAATTTAGTTGGACTTGCACAGGTGACATCACTCACATTACTATTCCACCTATTAAATATAAAAAAAGGCTATATAATATGAAGTGCAACTTATATATAAGATGCGGGGCACACAAGAATCACAAATAGATAGAGATATATTAATAACAACTATTTAAAATAATTTATTTTTACTTTCTGAAGCACTTGATACAAGATGTAAAAGAGGTTAGGAATAAATAAAATTAACAAACACAATAGAGCATTTAAAATAAAAAGAAGAGCAAGGTTCATGCCTAACATTATTACCTCATGACACATAATTAATAGCCTCCTCTTTAAGAAAATGGGCCATTATCATACAATCCCATGCTATAAGTTATCTTTCTTTTTTAACTTTTCTGGGAAGAGTGTGAGATGTCCAGCAAAACTTATTTTAGGAGGGAACAAAAATAATGCAAACGAAGGAAATTGTTTAAGAATGGTTTGACATAGTAAATGTGAAACCATTCTTTAACAATGGCACCATCATTGAGTTTGACGTATAGATAACAAAAGAAAGGAAAAATTGACAAAGGATAATCATAGAAAATGTAACAGAAAGGATCCAAACATATTATGAATACATTTTTTAAGAAAAATCTTTTTAAGAGGTATGTCCAGTGCCACCAATGTAAAATGTTAATGGTGATCCACTTTTCATAGTGAAAATCAATATTTATTTGTTTTAAGATATTTAATATAAACGTTCTGAAATGGCTGTCAATATCAGCACACAACTTACTGACTTAATTATAAAACAGACACAATAACCAGTACCTCAACCATAATTCATCACTATAAAATTTCACTAATGATACATTTTTAAACCATTTTGGGAATCAAAGGGCTGACACGCTACAAACAAAGCTAATATGTCTGACAAAGGAGCTATACAGAGTTAATTTGTTGCGTAGGCTTATTCCTTTTAATCTCTCCTGTACCTTCTTTCATTTATAAAAAAAATAATTGTGATACAATTAATAATAATAATTTAATAACAGTATAAATTTATTTAATTTATTTACCATGTGTTATCTACTTCATTAGGTAGAATGTGTTGTTTATATTGTTCATATATTTATTTGAAATCTGTGCAAATAATATATATGAATAAGAAAATGTTTGTTGTGAGATGGTCTTAATATAAATATTTCTAATTCATGTAACTGAGGTATATATAGGTATATGTTTGTGTATCTTTTGGTTATGAATGAATTTTGAAGACAAAATATATCAAACATTTTTTTATTCATTTACTATATTTTTTAACACAATATTTCCAAATCAAAACCTTAACTCCTGTATATATTCCTAGTGGTGGATCCTTAAAATTTTTCAATACCCAAATTTTGTTGGATATTTGATATTAAAGGGTCGAAAAATAAAAAATTAAAATTATACACATAATAATGTATTTTTAATCTGTGTTTTTTATTTGAATTTCTATGTTTCTTGGGAATATATTTGATTAAAATCAGAATATAAGAATAAAAATTGATTCTAAATGGTAAATTTTATCTTTCAAGCTTGTTTTTTTTTAGGTTCGAATTCAAGATTTGTACAGTAGCCCCATGGCTTCTTTGGTGCTGACTGACAGCTCACAGCCGACAGCTGGTAGTTTTGAAAATCTACTAGACCAAATTATGTATCCCTACGCTGAACCATATGATCTGCAAAAACATATGTTTAGCAGCTGTCACTTCTGACAGTCAAAATTTAGGTTTATACCTAAATGTTGACTGTCAAAAGTCAGCTGTGAACTGTCAGTCAGCACCAAAGAAGCCATGGGGCTACTGTAGACAAGATTATTCATGAATCATGTTATAATGTAAAGGTTATTTGATCCAATTCAATGGATAAGTTTTCAATAAATCAATTAATGAAGTACCCTCCTCAGTGGCCATATGGTCCAAGGCATTACTCTCGTGTTGGACTGGTCTACTGAAGATGATACCCGGGTTTGAATCCCAGCCGAGTCTACTGAGGGTGGTTTATCCTGAATAGTTTCCCACTCTCCTTCCACACAAATTCAGGTATATTGTCTCTAAAATTATTCTTTTCTTATCCCGACTCCATTAGCTTAGTTATAACATTTGCTTAAAGATTGCAAGATATGGTGAGCTGCTCCAGTAAAACACTTTAATTTTCTTATTTTTAAATGGTGAAAATAATTTTTTAACATTCTCTGTTAAAAAATTAAATTTTACTCACCTGAAGGATTACTTTTTCAAATTCATCATAGATTAAGTTACAAATGTAATTCATCTGCTATAACGAAACTTTAATTAGTTTCTTTGAAAGCTTTTGACAGTTT
This sequence comes from Timema douglasi, assembly GCA_901482245.1. Classification (NCBI taxonomy): domain Eukaryota; kingdom Metazoa; phylum Arthropoda; class Insecta; order Phasmatodea; family Timematidae; genus Timema; species Timema douglasi. Next base: position 164,339 of record CABEEJ010000144.1, read on the forward strand.
TACTTCTCTTATGAAAATCCTAAGGGCAACGGCTGGACAAAGCTGTGAAATAATTACAGGACGGTGGTAGAACTATTTCAGTGGTCTATTGGTATACAAAAAAATAGAATATAGAAAACTACATTACTACTTGACATTGAAAACATAACATGCGGAAAGAATGTCATCTAATTGAAGAATAAATGGGGAGACCAATAATACATGTCATCAGTTGTTAATCTTGACATTCTGGCATGTACACTCTGTTCAGCTTACGGAGGGGGCACGTAAGTTCGATAGCTTATGACTTTCAGTAGTTTTGTGAAGAATATTTTTACTTTATTTTTACCTCTTTTGAAAAAAAACATAATGAATACCTAATCAACTTTAAATAAAAGGTACACATAAAGTGTTTTTAAAATGGCTTAAAATAAGTATGCTAAACCAACTTCTCACGATGAAGGACTTAAGTCCTATTTGACATTTGGTACTGACTGTACTAGAATGCTCTTCTCGGTGACCTGGCAGTCTAGGGGTAAGGTGTTGGACTTAGTGCTGGGGGTCCGGGATTCAATCCTCAGTCCTGGCACAGATTTATCTAATTACCAAATCCTTCCTTCACCTCTTGACAAGACGTGTATTAATCACAACTTGTGAATGTTTGAAATGCCAGGCCTCTACCGTGGTTCAGATTCCACGTTAAATTGTAGGTCCTCCATTTCATCTCACAATCACCCTACCATTACACATTAGCGTAAGAGCGTATAACCCGAACGGGTAGTAAGACGCGGTGCTGCTAATAATAATAATAATAATGTTCCTCTCACCCCTTCCTCTTTCATACTCTAGTCTAGAGCAATTGCAGCGCTTGGCCCTGAGATGCAATGTTTTCTGTGTCAAGTAGTACAATTGAATTGTATTATCTACCTAAGTTAGGTGTTAGCCGGCTGGTTAAACAGACTATTTAAGCTTCACTAGAAAAATGGGGTTCAAACACAGAGATTGGTAGACCAGTGTTTAAAACTTATGCCTTAATGGTCACTATAAGACTTTCAAATATTCTTAAATAGCCTGTGCTCATTTACAACCTCTTTCATAAATCTTACACAGAAACGAAAGGGTAAAAGGGGGCACAGTTATATTTTGTTATGATTGTTTCTGATAACATCTTTAAATGAGGCTGTGTTTTTTCTCTCTACATTTTCAGTCTGATTCTTTCAAAACAATAATTCTTTGATAATATGTACAATTTATATACACACACATATTTTTCTTAGAAGAGTTAACCATACCCCAAGTTTTTGTTATTTTTATATACTTGTGATTTTCTAACTCTGGTCTCTTAAAATAAACTATAGTTATTAGTTCCTCACTACCAGCAAAATAATAATACATTTGAATCTCAACTAAAATTAATAGTATGCAATTACGTCTTATATAAACAGTTCTTCTTACACATGAACTAGCTGGCCTGTTGACACCACATGCATCAATTATAATGACAGCTCTTGACTGAATTCATTCAATTAATATAGGTAGAATATATAAGTCTATTTTAATCAAAATGAAAGAGTTACTCATTAAATACTTTAGAAATGAAAAAAATTGGGAAAAAATCCTTGTATATAAATTTTTTACCCACGTTGGTGGCCGCATGGTCTAATGTGCTACTCTCGTATAGGACTAGACTGCCGAAGACGGGGAGATTGGGGTTCGGGTGCACTGAGGGTTTTTCTTCTTCAAAGGTTTTACACTTTCCACAAAAATATGGGTACACTCTCTCTAAATAAAACCTTTCTAATTCTTAACACATTAATGTAATTAGTAAACAGGCAACTAACCTGAAGGGGCATTAAGATTAGGTGATTATATACACATATATATACACACACATATTAGCTTTAATAGCTTTTTTTAATTATGAAAAGTGATTGTGTATCGTTGAAAGTAATTGGTGCAGATTCTAAATAGAGGGTTAAAATCAGGAAGTTACCTATGTGTGATTTGAAGATACATACACCTGTTTGTTTTATGTAAAGAACATTGTTTGATAATGAGGTCAGGATAGGGTCTGTAGTAAACCTTAACAAAATTACTAACTTAATTTGAAAGAGAGTGTTGGTAATAAAAGCAGAACAAAAAAAAGGACAATTCATTTATTAATATAATACTTTTAATTAGTTTTATGACACAAAACCCACTTATTTGAAAAATGACAACATATATAATATTTGTTTCAAAGAAAATATTACACAATTAACATAGTAAAAACTCCATTATTTTATTTGAAATACTGCCATTTCTGTTGATAATGTTGAAACTCCTGCTTTCTATCATTCCAGATACTTTTTAACATTCGTTTTATTCTTATTAAAAAGTATACTGACCAAAGTATGCATACACAAATAATATGTACATCTTTCAAGTCATATTTCACAGCACTTCCTTACATACACTATTAATTGTATCATTCAATTCAAAGTTTAAGTTCTATTATAATTAAAACATATCAATCAACAAGATTGTTGAAAACATACAGAATCTTATTCTTCACATGAAATATGAAAATACAAGAATTATTTAGTTTTACATAATACACCCACAAAGATATTAACTTTTAAATTGCCATTACATCAGTTAACGGTGGTATGAATACATTATAAAAGTATCACCAACATACAATACGTAATACTGTTAAGACAAGTAAAGCTTATCTTCATTGTATTGTTTTTTATGTACCTAATAAAAAATTGTGTTAATCCTTGTATACATTATCCGTAAGCTCTGTATTATTTTCACTTTTGTTTATGCTCTACTTATCCTTGGTCACGTATCATATCAACTAACGGGAAGATTAAATACTTAATCAAAATAAGCAATTTCAGCAAATTTGTATTTACAATCAACATTTTCATAATTTTTTTTAGTTAAAATAATGAGAGCCTTAATTAACTCTTCTATAAATTTCTATTAAAGATAGATAAATTAAAATACAATATGTTTAGAACATGGCGCCTGTTTACTTTAATATCACTAAAGCTTTCATTTCATTTCACATATTGATGTTTATTTGTCTGTATGCCTTTGTTTGGTTCACCATAGCCATCCATAACGACAGTCCTTATGAAATTTAAATTTGATACAACTTCTAAGAAATGTTAAAGTCTTACAGATCAGGATTCTATGTACAGAGCAATCTATTACTTAGGAGGTGATCTCGTATTACGGACTATGGTCATTATGGACACCGATTATGTAGACTGTGTTTTAATCGTATATTTGAATGGAATTTTGCACTGTAACACTTGAAATGGGAGGAGAGGGCTAACAATAGGAGGGAGGATTTTAGTAGAAATAAAAGTTTCGGGAAAAACAATTTTATTTTATATTTTTGCTGTCAATGATGCTATTAATTTGTTTTATTATTATTGTTATATATTTTAATATTAATTTTAAAATGTTATATAATATTTTAATGGCAACATTTATTATAATTGTGTCCTAGAAAATAGAAGCATTCATCCACCATCTTGGTCATTGTATTCATAATGCACACTCTAGCGTTGCCGAATTTTACTTTTATCATAACAGAAGAGCCAAACTTGATTATGCTATCCAAGGAACTCCCGTAACACTAAGCACTTTAATATTATAATATACATTAAAATATTTTAAAATATCTTTCTCTATCATTTTGGATCAGTAGAATTTTTTACTAAGTTTTCCATTCTCAAATTTAAAAAAATTGACATATATTTTTTAGTCTTGTAAACATAAAATAACATATTCCATCAAGTTAGAAATTTTACATAAAAACAAATCCTGAATATGTATTTTAATCAAAATTGTTAGAGATATTGTTGAAAAATTTGGAAATTAAAAAAAATACTGATCATTAAACTACCTTTAATTGAAGGGCTAGGGTGAAATAAAAAGTTGTGTTATTGCCCTATAATATCTAAATATCAAGTTTGAACAAAATACATCAGGCTGCTTTGAATCTTTGGTCAGGGACAGACAGAGAGAATGGTAAAATCAACTTTTTTGGGTTCGTATTCGCATAAAATGTAAAAAAAAAAACATAACAAACTTGCCAACTGAAAAAAAACTCGGCCTCACTTTGAAATATTTCATTATGTTGGGTGGAATTCAAACCTAACATCGCAGTAGCAATACTATTTGTAACAATAGAACTAAAAGTCCAAACGTTCACAAATATATGATTGAATGAGGTTGTGTAACCTATTTTCTAAACAAAATAAAATATTATTTTTACACACAACATAGAAAGATAATTTGTTTGTAGCAATTAAGTACATAGTAGGTACTTCTTTTTTTTTAGCACCGCGTCTTACTACCCATTAGGGTTATACACTTTAAGTATTAATTACTCTAATGGATTAGGACTTGGGAAGGTTGAATTGGAGGAAGTGAACCCGCATTTGCGTAGAGGGAATGTGGAAAACCATTTAGGAAAAACCACCCCCAGTTCACCCGACCGAGATTCGAACCTCGATCTCCCCATCCTCAGCAGTCGAGCTTCAACACGACTAGTGTGTTAGCCAACTACGCCACCAAGGCGGGTCATAATAATTTGAAAGTTCAATTCAATCAAGTGCTACACCAAAAACTATGAGCATAAATAATAATCAATCTTGGACTTACACAATAAAATCAATTTAAGGACAAAGTTAAAGCTTCAATATGATCATTCCAAAACTATCCTCAGAGCTCTCTGACAATGGCATAGATAGGCCTACTCCTAGTGTATGTCTATTTTTATTATTTATTTGAGTTATTTAACAGGCACCTTCTGAACTGATCAGTACACAACCCCTAAACTAACTTAAATCAAGAACAGACACAACATTCAGCCCCCGGCTGTTAATTTATCACTCTAAAAGAGGAAACCCACATTTCACTAATGTTAGATTTTTCAATCATGCCAGGAATTGAACCTGGGACCCTTAGCTCAGCAAAGAGATACGCTACCAATTGAGCTAAGGTGTCAGGCACCTGCCACGGTGTCCGCATGGTATAAGGCGCTACTCTCGCTGTAGGCTAGACTGCCGAGGATAGGGAGAACCAGGTTCGAATCCCGGCCAAGTGTACTGAGGGTATTTTTCCATTCTCCCTCCACGCTGATGGGAGTACACTTCTTCTAAATATAACCTTTCTAACAGAGGCGTAACTAGATGGTAATGGGCCCGTGGCAAAACTTTTTAAGTTAGGCCCCGTTTCAATAAAAGAAAGCCTCCTTCACCCCCCAAAAAAAATCTTATGTGTAATTGGAGGTTATAATAAATTACATTAACATTTATTATTGGAATTCTTCTATAAATTTCGTAATACATTTGTCGGGTGGTCCTGCGTGGTGGGCCCCATCCTGCAGAATTTTTGCCACCTACGCCACTGCTTCCTAATCCCTAAAACCATTAGCGTAATTATTACATAAGCATATAAACCGAACGGGTAGAGGACGTGACGCTAAAAAAAACAACAACCAAGGGTGTATCGTGAACGTAATGGATGTGGTTCATGGTATTCACCACTTGATGGCTCTGCGCCCTTATGGCGTCATGGGTATAGAGGGTCAGTCAAATTAATCATTCCTTTGAACGAAGCACTCGTCTCTGTGGCAGTAATCGTAACAGGTGTTCGAACGACAATTTGGTATCGATGCGTGTCTGCGCGATATGGGTAGGCTCGGACAAATAGGCCGGCAACCCACGTGGATCAGTGTAAACATCAACGACGTGTTGACGGAATGTAAACATTATGCGTGTGTTAAAATAAAGTTTAGTGTTCTTGTGTTCGATATTGTTATTCAGTGAATAACCTAGACAGTCATTTATTTCATTTTCGTGACGGTGCGCGCGTCAAGTTGAGGGGATCATGAGTTCCTGCCTGAGCAGTATTTTGGATTGTATTCTCGGCCAAAGGTAAAACGCATCAGTCTCTTGTTTACGTTATGTAAGGTAGAGTGGGGTGACTCCGGACATGTTGGGTGACTCTGGACGATCTTTCCATTATTCACGTGGGGGGTGTTAGCTCTAAGTTGATGGTCACACAAGTTTACGAAAAGAGATAAGTGTTGTGTGTCATAGCTGCTTTTTTAAAATTATTATTTGTAGAAGTTTTAAAAAAAAATGTTTTCATGGTGAGTCTTGAAGTGGGCTCAAGTTTTTTTTAAAAAGGCCTGCGTCTTTATACTTGTTCAGTTTATACGCGTTAGATTTAGAGGAAGGATACCAGCATTTGCATAAAGGGAGAGTGGAATACCATCCTCGGTACAATTGACCGGGATTCGAACCCCACTCTTGTCATCGGCAGTCTAGTCCAACACGAGAGTGACGCCTTAGATCATGGGGCCACCGTAGCAGGTTGGACTGAATTATATATATTTTTTTAATAACTAAGGATTCTGTAAGTGGTTTTAGAGTATTGTGACGGAATATTTCTTATGGAATTTTAAAATTAACTGTTAATATAATGTTTCGTTTGTGTCATATACATAATTTGAGAGCTAATCCTGAGAATAGAGTACGAATACACAAGGTATAAAACTCAAATTGATCATAAATTAAAAATTTTTTTTTTTAAGAAGATGACAATTGGTTTTTAAATTTGTCAATGTGGAATATGTGGAATAAGTACACATGTGTTTATGTATTTATATAGTCTATTTATACTGTTACCATTCAACTCTATTTTATTTTAAGATATAGTGTGTGTGAAAACTACAATTATTACTAATGTCCGAAGTCACCTCTCTCATATATAATTTTGATTTTTAACAGAATTGTTATTACTTTATTTAAAAAAATATTAACTTACATTAGAGATAGTTAGCGTCCTTATATTTGCCAAGGGTTGGATCCAGCTTAAATAATTTTTTCAAACTGTTTGGACTAAAGTTCACGTGGTAGGAGCTAAACATGTAATACAATGTGTACGGAATCGACTCCCATTCTACGGTATTACGAAAAGTTAACCAGAAGTGCTTTAGGGCAATGGTTACCGACCTGGGCGGCACTGCCCCCCCCCCCCCCNCTCAAGGAGCTTTTTTTCGTGGTTGGGGGGTATATTGTAAGAGGGTAATAGGGGGGCGATTAGGTTTTTATGAATATTAAAAGCATCTTAAATGTATTTTGTATTTATGTTATCTAATTTTGATAGTACGTTTAATTATTAGAAGCTCTTGAAGGACACTAATCAAAATTTATAAAATGCACTTATTCATACTCATAGGAATTATTAAGTTTGAAATTTATAGATTTGAATTTACAGTGTGAATTACGATAATTATCGCTGATTTCAGCATGCTTATTGCATTTAATTGTTTTGGGGGTGGTTTTTTTTTCTAACATCCCATTTTCAGGAGGGGGTGCTCTAGGATAAAAAGAAGAAGTTGATAACCACTGAATTATGGCACTAAAATAATCGTGTCCTGAATATTCAAGAGGAAACTCTTTGGTTATTCAAGAATTAGGAGAACTGGCTGCCCCTTTTAAACCAAGAGATTCTAGGTCCGGCTTAGTGCATATATTTATCAGTGCGTGTTGATTATGCAATGTGAGAGCAACCGTTAACACACTAGAAATCATATTAGTAGGCCTACACATTTAGGGCATTAGTCTAACAACTCCACCCATGTCACCAAAATAGTTATATGGAGGCACACCAGATTAGTTTTACACAAAACAGACAGGTTCTAATGGTTTTGGCCGTGTGATTTGTTATTAATACCAAAATATAAAGGAATGGGCCAATTTCGCAAATGATCTAGGTAGGTGTCGTCTTGTATTTAGTAGAGCACCGTACTTGGAAGTTGGACTATAAAATTGGCTTTGTTGTTCAATAGGGTATAGACCCAAAAAATACAAAATCATTCAAGAGGGATTCAGAACAGGGCGATAAAATTGAATAATACTTAGCTCATACTTTTCAAAATAATTGTTAAATTGCATCGAAGATTTTCCTATGATTTCTAAGAAATAATTGATTTTCAAGAAGATTTTACTGATCGCCTCATTCCCCTAGTGGTCTCTTACAAAGGTAGTAATTATATAGGCTGACACCTTAGATAAGTCGGTAGCGTGTTTGCCTACTGAGCTAAGGGTCACGGGTTTGATTCCTGGCATGACAAAAAATTGTTGTTATTGTTTTTGTGATATGTGAGTTTCTCATTTCACGCATGAGAGCTGGGGGTTTTGCTCGTTTTAGATTTAAGGTTAGCTGTGCTGATCGTACGACACACTCAGTCCACATAAGTTGGCACTATCTTAACTAACAAATATAATCAGTAGGTTCAGAAAGGGCACTTTAAATACACCAAATATAAAAACAACTAGGCCCAATTGAATAAAGATAGTGAAACACGCGGACAACGCTTTTGACACGTGGAGGAGACTTACGAATAGATTAATTTTATGTGGATTCGTCGATATGACAAAGAAGGAACAAGAGATGACCGGGTTGGCTTAGTGGTTCAGCTCGGGACTCTGGCAGGAACGTTATTATTTTGCTTGGTTCAAATCCCGGGTGGGTACAATGAAGGTGGCTTATAATTCTTTTTCAACACACTGGATTGCCATCCGTTCTGATTATACACTTAAGTACTAATTCTGCTAATGGGTCAAGAATTGGTAAGGTTGAATTTAGAGGAAGTGAACCCGCATTTGTGTGGAAGTGGAGCGGAAAACCATCTAAGGGAAAACCGCCCCCAGTTTACCCGACCGAGATTCGAACCTCGATCTCCCCCGTCCTCGGCAGTCTGGCTCGACACGAAACTAGCGCGTTAGCTAACTACACCACCGGGGTGGGTGTTTATGTACTGATTACGCCACTGGTTTTAGGGATTAGGAAGGTTATACTTATAGAAAGTGCACTCCACATTTGCTTGAAGGGAGAGCGAAAAACATTTTGGAAATAAACCTCGGTACGCCCGACAGAAATTCGAAACTCGATCATCGGCACTCAAGTCTACTGCGAGAGAGGCGCGTTAAACCACGCGGCCACCACTTTTTTTTTTGCTCTCATCAGGTCGCATGCAGTTTAATTATGGTAATGGGTTAGGGATGAGGAATGTAAAATTGATAAAAAATGTACCTGAATTTGCGTGGAGGTAAACCCGGAAACTACTTAACTAAATACATCCTTATGTCCACCCAACCAAGATTTGAACCCCATCTCCCTGCCACCGGCCCATTATACCATGTGCCTAGCATTCAACTCCGCGTGAACACCGATGCGGATAGTTAGTAGGTTGTTTTTAAAGCACTAGTTCAAGTTATACGCTTAGGGATGAGGCTAGTTGAATTTAAAGGTAGCGTGCCCACATTTACGTGGAGGGAGAGTGTAAAACCATTTAAGATAAACCACCGTTGATAGACCTGACTGGGACTCGATCCCGATCTCCCTGTTATTGTCAGTCTAATCTATTGCGAGAATGATACCTTAGATTATGCAGCCATCGAAGCCAGTATTAAGTAGTTAATGGCCCTTGTGTCAAACTATAAAATATGCTATACAAAATAATGCGTCTATGTTTTGATAAAACCTTGTTTGAATTAATTGAAATCTAGAAAGTATGACTTAAAAATCTTCCCCCAAATATTTTAACCTAAGTTTTGATGCAGCAGCACACAATTTTCACAACTAGGTCTCTTGGAAATTACAAGCGTGCTTAATTTCGTTTCTTCTTGAGCTTTCATGAAAATCAGTGGGGTCGGCTGGCACTTTATTGTGGGGGAAGAGTGAGATATTATGAAAAACATGTTGGAATCAAAAGTGGTTTGCACGACTTGTGAATGTGAGGAATGCCAGGCCTCCACCGTGGTTCGTATTCCACGTTAAACTGTAGGTCCTCCATTTCGTCTCACAATCACCCTACCATTACACATTAGCTTAAGTGAGTACAAACCAAACGGGTAGTAAGACGCGGTGATAATAATAATAAAATTGGTTTGTTTGGCTAGAACGGAGACTGCCTTTGCCTGACATTAAAAAAAAATTGAATGCTCCTAGAAGCTATAGTATAATTATGGCAATACGATACATTCATAAAATACAAAAATATTTTTGGAGGTTAGGCTCTAACGTTGGTATTATTTTACTTTATTACTACTACTATTATTTGTTAGATATTTACATTTGACCGCTTCTGTGGTCTAGTATTCAGAGTTCCTGGCTATAGAACCACAGATCCCAGGTTCGATTCCCGGTCCTCTGAAATTTTCCCGCGAAGCGGTGGGTCTGATATGGGAACAAACAAGGCCTCGTGAGGAAAAGTGAGGAGCTACTTGAATAGCAAAGTAGTGGCTCTGATCTAGAAAACTGAAACTAACGGCCGGAGAGCTTGTGGTGCTAACCACATCACACCCTATATCCACAGCTTCTGGAACAATCTTCGCCAACAGACAATAGCAGCTCGGGTGGTATGACCCGATGGTGGGCTGAAGCCATGGAGTTTTTTTATTATTATTATTATTATTATTAAATTTGTCAGCTGCAGATTATGACTTTACATGAAGTATATATTAATGAAAATGGTTTTAGTAACTTTTATGACCGTAAAAAGAGTTTCTTCCTAACTAAATCGGATCTTATATCTGAAGAGATAATTAATTACATTCCTCTACAATTTTTTTTGAGCTTGTTTTTCAAACCATTACTAAAGTTCAATCCGCCCGTTTCCCAAACTAAGACAAATAATCATTTCTTACATTTGACGCCCTTCGGTGGTCGAGTGGTCTGAGGTGTCACTTGATTGCTGATGATGGAGAGGTTGGGGTTCAAATTCTGATTGTGTACACCCAGTATATACCCTCCCCCCCAGTGTTTTTCCACTCTTACGTAACGTAAATGCGGGTACAATTCCTATAAATTAACCTTGATAATAAGTAACATATACACTTAATTTTGTCATATACTTACAGCCCGAATGGATAGTGAAACGCGGTGACAAAAAATATATGTGGGTGATTACTTTCCCGTGTTATCAAAAGCATACGCCATTTTAAGGAAACTGGAAGTGGAGGGTGTAAAACATCCAGGAAGAAGACTTTAAGAAATATATCTAATTAATCTAGGATATATCTATAAAATATAGAAAGTAAGTTTGTTTGCAAATCTTAAAGATATTTAAAAATTCTCGACGGTTGACGAAAAAAAAGAGAAAGCTATCACCTTATTAGTATTACACAAACAGCACTTTCAAGATTTTTTTGTTACTAAATTTTTAATTTAACCTGGTTGATGATTAAAATAAACTTTAGAAACGATCATCTTATCTCACCCACATATCATAAATTTCGAATAAATATATTAATTCCTACAAAAAAAATACATATTTTTTGTTTGTAAAAGTTTGTTTTGAGGCAAGGCCAGCTTTCAGATTAGTATTCAAAAATATAGATACAGAGTGGAATAAATCCTGAGGCAACAAATTTATTCCACCTAAAAAAAGGTTGGTGATTTTTTCTGGTGTGGGGGGAGAGGAGGGAACAAAGCTCCCTTCTCCCGATTTTGCCGCCACTGTATGAAGCACTCGCGCATGCGCGTGAGTCATTGTCTTAGATCTCGATCTGTCCTGAGGACGTTGGGATAGTTATGTCTGAGTAAGGCTGGGTTTATTTTCATGTGTAGCGAATAGTGTGTCGCACGTAGTATACAAGAAGTTTAAATATAGGGCATTCATGATTGGAAGCTGGTAGATATGACAGCTAGCAAAGATTATTTATTGCAAACATTGGCTGAAAGTGACTAATGTTAACCTATTCGGAAATAATTATTATTCGCTAACCAATACTATATTATAAATAATAAGTTTTATCGAACGTGTCTAAATAATTTTTCACTAAGGATTACAGTATAACGGACTTTTTATTAACTCATTGAAATAACAAAAAATATTAATATAAATATGTTTTTCGTTTCGCGGTTGTGGCAACACGATTAGAGCCCCGCAAAAATTGTTTTATTTTTAGTTAATTTGAATTTTTAAAATCTCACCTTTCGGTGTTATTTCGTGTTCATTCAAAATTATATGTTATCTGAGGTGTTTAATTATTATTTACATATTAAGCAATGTTTACAAAATTAAAATTTATTTTTGAAACCTTATAATTATATTTGCTTTTAAATTCTTTGTCAAGTTTGTCTGCATATATCAAAATTTTGTAGCCTAATGTGAGCTTACACTACAACAAAATACTAACCAAACTACAGCGCACGTCAGAATTTCTGCTTGATTTCATATTTAATAAAATACTTTTTTTTTTTGTAAAAGCGGTGTTATTTCGTTTCATAGGATTTTGTGTAAAAAAAAATTGAGTTTTATTTCGCTTTTCAAAAATATTGTAAATCATAATTATCTAAAAACTATCAAAGGTAAAAGTAGTTGATTCAATCTTTGTGTGCCACTTGTCGCTCTATCACGTATCACTATTTTTACGGGGCTCTAATCATAGCGCCTCAAATAATTAATTAGAAAACATTATGTTCACACTTGTATATTGTTCTAACTGACCACTAAAATTTTAAAAAAAAGTTTTATAACGTTGGGAGAGAAACATACAAAATATGAAATTAAAAATAAAACTTTTCGATGTTGTAAATAGCGTAGGTAAGAACACGACCGTCTTGATGCCTGTACAACGTCATCAAACGTCCTAGTTTCGCCTGGTTTGACATCTTGATTCCAGAAGAGCACGGCGCATTTTATAAGCTTCAGTTTAAAAAAAAACTTTTAAGTGAACCATAGACACTGCTTACACACACGCACACACACGTACGCACACGCACACACGCACACGCACACACACGCACACACACACACACACACACACACACGCACACACACGCACGCACACACCTACGCACGAACTTTCTCGCTCTATTGTCTAAAAATGGAGATATTTTCTCAAAATTTGTAATATAATATACACTAGCGAACCTTAGAAAAAATTTGCTCTATACATACATAAAAACATTTTTTGACTCACGGTTTTAAATTTTATAATTTTATTCTTAAAGAATTAAAGTAGCTATTCATTTGTATATTTGGACCAATAAAAAATAAAGATATTGAGTCCCCAAAGGTCAACACTTAAAATTAAATTCTTTATTTCCGGTTAAAATTCTCGGCCTTTTATTAGGGAATGCACATCTTATGGTTATCGCATTGCTATTAAATTTCTCTTTTATAAATTTTGAACTATAGAATAGGTATTTATTGACTATTGAGTCTAAAATGAGAGCGATAGATAGATCGTGGCTGTACTATGGGCGGATCCTGGAGGGAGGCTAGGTGGGCGCGCGTCCCCTTCAAGAAATTAAACCCATTAAATCAATGTTAGTCACTACTAGTTTTATTGCCACGTAATACTATCTCACTAACCGGATTTCATTTTTAAAAATTGTTATTGATAATATTATTAAATAATTAATATACGGTAATTATTATAAATACTTACAATCACAAGAAGTATTAAAGTGGTGAAAATATAATTACCCACATTTAAGTTGCGTGCCTCTCACCTTGTTGCACGCATTGTTTAGGTTTAAATTTATTTTATCATTTTTATTATTACTATTTCAATTATTAATAATAAATGAAAATCTTTAAAATAATGTATTTTTAAATAACGCGCCTTAAACAAAATCTTTGAATAATACTACACATAGCGTTCTAGTATGGCTTAGTGGTAAAATTACGATTTATAATGAGGAAAAGCTAACTATACTAGAGAGTGGAGTTAAAGTTCGTTTGTCCGAAATCTGAATAATTCCATCTAGTTTGTTTAGCTAAAAAACTATTTATATAATATTTGTTACAATGTTTAACTTATTATTTGATACCAATAAATTTTAATTTTAATCCCAAATTTCGAGTTATACACCTTATACACTTAATTAAAGGATTATTCTCAAGTTTAACGTTACACTGAAAAATTACTTCAAGATATACTATCAAATTTTGAAGTGTTTTTATGTCAAAATTTCTTGTTATATCCTCCCCTCCTTCCTCGACCCTATCCAAATGGGAGCACCCACGTCCCTCCCCCCTCATGAAAATCCTGGATTCAGCCCTGTGCTGTACAAACATTTCTCCTAAGGGGTTAAGGGGAAAACATCAACTTCTCGAAAGACTTATTACTCGATGGCATTACAGAATTATTGCGTTACAACTTAAGTAGTATCTTTTTCACAACCAAGGTTCACAAAATTTTACTAATATATTTGCCAATATTTCAGAAACAATTGGTTTTATAAAAATAAATTTCACTTACAAGTTTTTATTTTTAATAGTACTACAATTTTGCAATTTTTTTTAAAGTTATTTAGTATCTCAAATAGTTGCGGAGATACTTAAAAGTCATTTTCACGGGAAAATGCATGTATCCAGTTTGTTTATAATCTTAACGCCTATATACGAATTTTAATCAAAAACGTTAGAGCTGATTTTGAGAAAATCTATTTTTTTCTCTTTTCACCGTTCAGTAAACTACTCTCAATTTTAGGGTTAGATATCCAATTCCAATAACCTTTGGGGAAACCCTAAGAAAACCCTAGATACCAAGTCTTAGCCCAATCGGTTAGATAGTTTAGGCTCTAGGACTAGGTACATCTAAAAATACGAAAATTCAAAAACAACTTTTTTGGATTTGGAAGGGTCAGGAAAAGTCGACATTCATTAAAATCTTGAGTTCGAGTTTTTTGACGATCACGATATTTTCTCTACCTGTAGGATAGCGAGAAAGTAAAAAAATGTAATATACGGTATATACATAATTACGTGTTTCATAAATATAAAAATGATTAGTAATTTAAAACAAATGATTTGTTTTTGCGAATGTTTTGGCTGCTAAAAGTAACAACAAATCCAAAATTTGGTCTTGTAAATCATATGGTTTGTCGAATGGATACATGGTAACTTTTCCTAGCTGTCAGATACCACGAATTTTCTTTGCGTTAGCCTCAATGACTAGGATTGTAAAAAATTATGATTTAAAATAAATGGAAAATATTTGGTTATTGAGAAATGGGTTCATGATTATCATAAAATCAGAGTTAAATAAAAATCACATTTGATTTAATAGTACAGATCAACCTTAAATTATATTACTATTAAGTTCTAAAATATACATTTTAAGTTAGAATTGTTTCTTTAGTTAATTATTTTAGGATAAGCTAACCAGTAATGAAAATAGGTTAGTCCATTTTATATGAATAAAATACCATCGATTTAAGTAAGACCTTAAGCAATGCGTTTCATTATAAACGTTTCTGGATATTTTTCTTATTAATTTTGCACTATTTACTATGCATGAATATAAACCCATCTTAGAAGTTCCCCTACTTCACTGTTCAGAGGGAAGTTTGGGATTCATTAGTTGGTGTAATTGTGTGTAGCGAGGACTTGGCCGATAATTGCACGCAGTTTGAGGCAAAGGGACGGATGCAGATGACGCCACAACACTCTGGTGACAACGGTCGCCCGGAACAGTAGTCGTCAGACGCGAGTCCTGAAACATGTTTATTGTTGTTTAAACAATTCCGTGAGAAAATATAGTCCCCAAAAGCTATTGTTTATTTATAAATTATAGCTAAAGTAGGCCTTATACAAGCGAGGAGATATTTAATTATATGAATACAACCAAATTGACCAGATCAATGATCCCATTTTTATAGGCAGAACCTTTGTTGACACATAGAAACGAATGTTATCAAATCCACATGCACGTATTTCTGCGTCAACTCGTTAAGGCAGCTGTCATTGTTGATTGCTATCAATACCTATAATATAGCATTAATAATAGAGTTAAATTTTTTATCAATGTTGACAATAAAAATTATTTGTATTTTCTAAAAGACTCTTCTTAAAAAGATTTTATGTGTAATGGTGTCAAGTTGCTTCCACTTTTAAAGTCTAAAATAAATATAATTTACATCTTAAATACCATAGATTTTTTGAACCAGTCTCGAATATTTTCTCCGTAAGAGCAGTAGGAAACTATACTCTGATCGCCAAGGAAGTAATGCCATGCAGCCTTCTAGCATTCAACACTCATAGACTAATTAAATTTTGCTGTAATTTTTCTTACGGAAATTTACGTGTCTAAATTTTGGCGAAGAGAGAATAATTCGCCTATCCGGACTTACTTACTCCGGGGCGGGTGACCTTGGTGGTGTGATTGGCTGACTCCCCTCCCCCCTGCAGCAGAGGTGGGTCCATATCCTCGGCGCCTCCACCTCTTGGCACTCCTCGGCCCTGTTCGGGACCGGTTGTGGCGCCTGGTTCTCGGCGGTGATGTACACTCCGGAAAGTGCCGAGTTGCGCCGAGGAGCGAACCTGTGCTGTCTCAGAGAGACGTACACTGACACGCTCTTCATAACGGCCATGCGGACCTGTCACAAGGTTAACGATGATTTGTAAATATCTCGACTTTATTATTATTATTATTATTATTAGCACCGCGTCTTACTACCAGTTCGGGTTATACGCACTTACGCTAATGTGTAATGGTAGGGTGGTTGTGAGATGAAATGGAGGACCTACAGTTTAACGTGGGATCCGAACCACGGTGGAGGCCTGGCATTCCTCACATTCACAAGATGTCTTGTCAGAGGTGAAGGAAGGGGTTTGGTAATAGGATAAATCTGTGCCGGGACTGAGGATTGAACCCCGGCCGCCAGCATAGAAGTCTTACACCTTACCCCTAGACCGCCAGGTCACCCAATATCTCGACTTATTATCTACATATATAACATTCACGCGGTGTCCGTCTGTCTGTCCTTCCAGGGCTCTTTCGCCCACTTCCATGTTATCCGGAGGGCTGAAATCGGGAATACACGCCATCTTGATGACAAATTATTTTGAAATGTTTAGAAATAAGACAAACTCCAAATAAATAGCCACTGTATATTAAATTGCAAGCCTCCATTTATTTTACCTCCCCGTTGAGGAAACAGTAGAGGAAGGCGATGAAGAATCCTTGAAACGAAGTCAGGAAGTGTGTGGCGTAAGACCACAAGGCAAATTCCCAAACTGTTCGGTCCAGCGGGGCGTCTGTCATGTTGACGAGGTTCGTGATGCCGAGCAGAGGTAGCAGCACCAGTGCGGCGCGTACTGCTTTCCTGGATTGGAGAGATAATCCTTGATTCTATAAACTATAACATGCCGGGGTGAAATAACTTTTCCTAAGGGACCAGAACTGGTAACATTGTTGACCAATTTATGGGTAAAACGTACACTTTTCTACGCTGTAAAGTAGCAATATTGCCTTGTCCAATTAGCCTACACTATTAGACTACCTAATAAGACACAATTCAGTGTAAATGGAAAGGATTAACCTTTATCTTTTAGTGTACAGTAGGCCCACTGCTTCTTTGGTGCTGATTGACAGCTCAGAGCTGACTTGTGACAGTCAACATTTAGGTATATACCTAAATTTTGACCGTCAGAAGTGACAGATGCTAAACACACGTTTTTGGAGATCATATTGTCCAGCGTAGGGATACATAATTTGGTCTGGTAACTTTTCAAAGCTGTCAGTCAGCACCAAAGAAGCCATGGGGCTACTGTAGATGGAGGATAAATAAATAACCTGCTCCTCGAAAACGGTTGATGTAAATATAAAAAAATAAACTAATAAGTAGTTATATATAGGACTCCTATATTACAAAAAGATCCACGTATAATATAACTACTAACTAGTTTATTTATTCATATTAACATAAACTGTTTTCGAGGTAGGACTAACTAAACCTCTTAAGTTTGCGAAACCCATACAAAAACCGGTATCAGTTATAATTTTTAACATATTTAAAACACACATTTTAGAGAGTTTGAAGAAACTAAAAAATATCTATCCGTATTAACAATAATAATTGATATTTTTATTAAGTTATAAAAAAGCCACCTACTTGAAAATAAATACATAAATTAATTAATGAAATTTTCGCAAACTTAAAATTAGATGTATCTCTAATCAAAACAAATTAATTTTGATAGTTGCCAAACCATTTGTGTTCAAATAAACGAAACTGTAAATGTTCAAGTAAATGCGGGATATATAAATAATAATTATTTCAGTTGACAAGATATTTCGATATCGCCCCACGCAATAGAGAATGAAGCGGCCACGACCAAAACGACATAATAAATTCTAAAAGCCATCCAACAAAGATCTTTCGTTTGTGAACTAAGATTTGTCACTATACAGAATTAATAACATTTGAAAAGGATCAAATTATGTATAAAACTGCTCTGTCTGTATTAAATAATGTTCTGAAATCTGGTCAAGTACTAAAAGCAGAGCGGCTGGAAGTATACCCCGCTTTGACCATACCAGCACTAACGTATGGCAGCTAAATATGGGACCATAGAAAACAAGAATCAAACATTAAGAGGGCCAACTTTTGTTAACGGGAAATTGCCACACAGACGTTCAGTTCTAACGTAGTTTTTAATTCTTCGATGCGTTATTTCAAAATATAGCTCACGCAAAAAGTAAAAAATAAATACCTAGTGCTCACTTTCCTAAGTAACCCGTTAGTTTGAGTTTTTATTAGTAAAAATTGTAGGGAAATATAAGATTTAACTCTTATTCTACTACTTTTTAATCTTTGAGACTAGACAGCGAGTTTTCCTCTTTACGTTGAGATAAGCACTTTCGTTTCATAATTTTCTTTCCCGTCTTTCTTATTGACATGACAAAGGGCGGTTGTTGGTAAACTAAAAGAAAATAGATAAAGAATTATACAGAATAGAGAGGTAGTTTCAGAAACCGTTGTATTTTAAGCCGTGAAAGCTATTGATATTTTCTCGCTAACTGAGACGGCCTTAACTATATAAAAAACAAGTTTTAGGGAAACATCTAAATGTACTATAATGTATAGTAAAAAAATGAATAAATATTACAAGAAATTCAGATTACTACACCAGTTTTATATAAAGTATAAAATTACAAAACAAAACGGCTAAAGCATATCTCAAGCATTGTATGCCAACCTTCTCAGACAATTTCTAAGATAGTAACACAGTTTTAGAGCACGTGCTATTTTTAGATAATAGGAGAAAATTATAAGATAGGAAAATAGCTAGCACAGGCCGGCTAATAGGCGCTGGCTGATTGCGTCACGTGGTAACAAAGTCGAATCCTGCCCTTACCCGCACTGCTAGATCAGAGGTTTATCTCCGGTCTAATTATGACAACATTGGCTGCTAAGATATTCATTACAAGGGTATCATCCCTCCCTCTTTTGCTTACCGCTTCCTCTCTTGGTCCTTAATTTGAATGCGGCCTTGCCCTCCCCCTTCCTCCTCCACACCCACATAATTAACACTGAGGGCTACAAGGGCTTTGTTCGCGTCGATTACACCACCTGAACATTAGGGTAACGTACCAAGTTTATAGATAGACATAAAGTGGAAAAAGTATATCGTTTGGAGAGGATTAATCTGTTCGACAGTTTAATCGCTAGTGGTAAAAGTTATGGCCGTTTGTTTGAATCTTGGGATGATGAAAATATTCAGTCTTACAATTAATTTCCAAAACAGAATGAAAATATTACCTGTTTAAGTTGTATGGCTAGGCATTAAATTGGAGAGAGGATTGTTTTAAACTAAGATTGTAAACTAGATTACTCGATTTTTACCCTTATTGAAAAAAAATTATCAAGATTTCGATACCTCGATTATCTCTCAATTCCCGTTAAGTGAAAGTTGTGTCATTTAACTAAAACTGCACTAAAGATGATTGATTAATTTTTTTTATTGTGATCGTAACTTAGTGCTGGTAAATTGTTTATGTAATCAACATTATCTTTGTGTTCTAATGATATTTCGTAAATCAGACACGGCAGTTTTTAGTTCAAGTATATTTTTACTCTATCGCACCCCTCGTGTGGAGAAATTATTATAATCTTCAAAAAGATCTAACTAGAGATTTTGATGGATGTTGACTTTCATGACTCACCGACTCAGAAAAAGTATTTCTAAATATTTGTAATCTCGCCGTTCCCCTGTGGGGTAGGAGGGTAACTTTAAATATAGCTCAAAAAACAACCCCGTAATTAATCCACCCTCACCAATTTTATCCCCACTTTCCTATTATTCTCGCACGCTTACTTCGTTTAAAATACATCCATCGGTGACCTGGTGGTCTAGGGGTAGGGTGTCAGACTTCTGTGCTGAGAGTCAGGGGCTCAATCCTCGGTCCCGGCACAGATTTATCTGATTACCAAACCCTTCCTTCACCTCTGACAAGACGTGTATTAATCACAACTTGTGAATATGGGGAATGCCAGGCCTCCACCATGGTTCGGATTCCACGTTAAACATTAGCGTAAGTGCGTGTAACTCGAACGGGTAGTAAGACGCGGTGCTAAATAATAATAATATTATTTCTTTTCGCATATCTTAGGAGTTTTTTTATTTTTAGGCAAAGGATCAGAAAGTATTTGTGGTACACCGTACTATTTATTTAACTATCTACACATTCTAATTTCTTTCCTTATCAATTACGCAACTAGAGATAAATAAATATTATTTGTTTAAAGTGAGGTTGAACGAATTGAAATATTTTAATTGTGAAAGTTGAGCGATCGGAATAGAGAATCTAAACATGGATGTTAAAATTTAATAATCAGACTTGTGGTGGTAGTTGTAGTTTTTAACTTCCACTTACCTAACTTGCTCAATTTCACTGGTGTGGCTCTGTCGTAGTTTTACCACCAGCACGCGGATTATGTTCAACAAGAAGAGGAAATTGAGCTGGAACACACAGACACAAAGTATATTCAGTCACCAATGGAATTATAGGGACTTTTTCACATAACTTGGGACAAAATATTCTAAAATAGGATTTCAGAAAACTACCCTTAATATTTTTATATAAATAAACACATCTTGTTAATCAGCATAAAAACAATTCATATGTAAATTCTAAGCAAAATTGTTCAAATATCTGTCACAAACTTCAAATTTTCAAAATTAAATTTGTAAACTACACTCGAATTATTTTTAATTTTTAAAAATAAAAGAAAATTTTAATATATAGTGAAAAACAATTACCGATATCCATTTCGACCTAAATATTCAAGGCACTTTAAAAAACATTTTTTGAAATATTTCATAAGTAAACTGTTCTTAATTTTAAAAAAATAAACATGCGTTATTATAATTATAGCATGTAAAATATATTCAAGATATAAATTTTGAACACAATTGTTTTTATAGTATTTATAAAAAAATTAGTAAAAAATTGATCTCGAGTTAATTACAAAAAAATAATTTTTTTTAAAGAAAAATAAACAAATAAAATTATCATTTATAATGTAAAAAACTTACCAAATCGGGAGAGATAATTTTAAAATATTTAAAATTAAAAATAAATCAGTAAGCTAACATTAAACAATTCTTTCACCAAAAATCAAGTATAAAATTTTATTTGTCATATAAAAACACTCCATATATATGTTTTGATCAAAATCTTGACAACAGTTTTGAACTAATTTTTATTTTCAAAAATCACTCATAGGTAAATTACCCTTAATTTAAGGGCCAGGGTGAAAATCAAAAAAGTTCTGAGGTGTTGCCATATAAAAAATAAATATCATGTTTGAACAAAATCCATCAAACCATTTCAGATCTGTGGCCAGGGACAGACAGACTAAATAAAGATACGAACGGGGACAGAGAATGGTAAAAACCACTTATTTTGGCTTATCTTGGCACATCAAACATAAAAACTCACCATAATTTCGAGATCTAAAATGTTCACATCACAATACTTTCTCTTTAGGATGAGAAAGTAACAAATCCACATGAAATGTGCATGTTTTTTTTTGTCACCGCGTCTTACTAACCGTTCGAGTTATAAACATATGAACTAATTATTCTAGTGTGATAGGGATGAGTAAGGTAAAATTTTAGAAGAAGCGTACCCACATTCACGTAGAGGATAAGTGGAAAATAATTTAGTAAACAAAACTCAGTAGTCCCGGTTGGTATTTTAACCCTAAATCTCCATCATTGGCAGGCCCAGTTTATTGGCGACGATGACGCCTTAGACGATTTGACCTTCGGAGTGGGTCATTTTTACGTGGATTTTTAAAGTACTGGGTTTCTGTTTAAGACGTTTAATGGTTAAAGTAGAAGACAATCCTACCCCCTTAGCCCCCTACCCCCCTCCCTTTCCCTTTCACTCCGGCCCACGGGGACAGCCAGGCATCACACCGTGCAGTAGTAATTATATTTATTATAACATTAGTACGTTTTTTACCGAGGTTTTTAATGATTTATACCCGCCTCGGTGGCGTAGTTGGCTAACGCGCTTGTCGTGTTGAGTTCGACTGCTGAGGACGGGGAGATCGAGGTTCGAATCTCGGTCGGGTGAACTGGGGGTGGTTTTTCCTAAATGGTTTTCCACTCTCCCTCCACGCAAATGCGGGTTCACTTCCTCTAATACAACCTTCCCAATTCCTAATCCATTAGATTAATTAGTACTTAAAAGCGTATAACCCGAACGGGTAGTAAGATGCGGTGCTAAAAAATATATTATTTAACGATTTATTTTAAAGAACTAGGGGGTGAGTGAGAGGGTAGATTAAAAGACTTTCACCCAAATAAGAGGGGTAAATCCATTATCGGAGCTGAAAGTCTAGCCTTTACCTATCCCATGCAAAGAAGAATGCATGCCGGATGCCTTATACCATGAAACCACCGGTAAATATTACGGAAGCATCAAACATTCATTATAATTCGGGGTGATTGGGATAAATGACAAACATTTTATAAATTCACAACAAACAAGGCCTACAAAGAATGTTTTAAAAATATTTCAAATATATTAAGACTATTTTATTTATAGCAGTATCACTGTTGTTTAATTCCCTGGATAGCCTAACAGAAGCTTAAATATTAACCCAAAATGTTATTGATATATCAAATAAATTTTAAGAAACTATTACAATTTAAGGTATAATCGATCATTTAACTAGTTATTAGCAACCATAATAGTTTTATTATTATGTGTGAGCACATATTTTATTGAATTGATATATCAAGCTATTTTAAGCTAATATCTGGGTTGGCGTACTTACATTTTTGATCAAGGATTTTATTGTACAAATTTAAAACTGTTAAATCAGTTCCCTATATGACTTACAAATATACTCAACCTTATATAGCAGCACTTATTTTGAAATCCACAACATTGTATGAACTTAAAATATTTAAATATTAGTATGATCTTATTTATAAACATTAAATCCATATCTGCTTAGGCGAGAATCGAACCAAACCTTCTAGTTAGTCTCCAAATTCCCTCTTAAATGGGGAAATACGCAACCCATTTAATAAACAGTCCAATTTAAAAAAGAATGACTTTATTTTACAGCCATAGATGTCTTAGATCTACTTTAACGTAAATATACGTCATCATATTAACTGCAGCCGTCATTTTTGATTGATAGTATCTTAATGCTCTTAAAATAGTCTTACCATTGTTGACCATATAAAAATATGCTTTTATTTTATAAAAGTTTTTCTCTACTAAAATTATACTATGTAAAAGGACAGTTAGCATCGTGAATATAACAACAAAACATAACAAAACACATAATTTTTCTAAAGCACGTTAATCTCAATAAAAAAATATATTATCACTAATTCATATGCATTCAGAAAAATTTATGAGGATAAAGAATATGATTTATAAAAATTTCCACCCAACATATTTTATAGAAGATCGATCCTAGGTCTCCTGAATCAGAAAAAAGCATGCAAACCCACACCCAACTCTCCTGGATGAACGAATTGATTACCGATATATTAGTAACCTAGCCCGAGTATTCCGCCGTGAGATAGAATTTAACGGCAGTTCCTCTAGCATTTATGCACTTCTGATTGCATCGTACGCCGTGCAGGGGCTATGGAGATAAAGTTTAGTGTCAACGTCTGACATTTTTCAATATTTATTGACATAGTTGGTTATTTATAATGAAGTAAGAAAAAGTGACTACGTGAGTTTTTGAATATCTGTCAAAGATGTCCTAGAATTAAATGACAACTTTTTATCATCATTTAAAATATTTATCAAAATATGCCTCTGGAAGATATTTAAGAATTCTCGAGTATCACCATGTGAAGAAAATTAAATTCTATATGTTTTTAGTGGAGCAATATTTAATTCATTTTGGCAAAAAATATGTTTGATATAAAAAGTTATCCTTTCTTACATCCCCTACACTCCCACCTTAGGTAATTGAATAAGTGTAGCCTAAAGATAGAATACGGGGGGAAAAAAATCAACAAATTAGTTTAGTTTAAAGAAAATACCGGGAATAACGTTATCAAAGAAAATATTTAATATTAATGATACTTTATTTTATTAAAATATGGTTTAGATATTCCAGTGTCGCTTCAAACATTTTTAATATTCTAATAATTTGTGTTGTATATTCAAAAAAATATTTTTTAATCAAATTTAATATGAAAATGATGCTCATTTAGTGATTACGATCGTAAATATGTTATAATAATTTATTATTTTTATTACTTATTTAATCGTTGATTAACAAGATTTTTCAGCACCATGTATTACTATTCATTCGGTTTGTATACATAATGTTTTAGGGATGAGAAATATTTAATTATGATGAAGTGAACTAAAATTAGCGTGAATGGAGAGTGAGAAACCATTTATGAAATATTATCCTAAGTTAACCCGTCTAGGATTCGAACCCCAATCTAACCATAATCGTAAGTATAGTCTATTTGGAGAATAACGCCTTGAATCATGTGTTCACTGGAACGGGTAAGAAATATTTAAAAAATAAAATATTGTGCTATTATAACTGTGATTTTGTTTTTATCGATCCTTCATACATACTTTATTCTTTCGATCCCAACTCTTTATTTATTTTCACGTTTGAAATAAAAGTACAAACAAAATGCGGTCTCTTTGATGGTGCAGAAAATGTTTATCTTATTATTCCAGACAGCGGTGCTTTCTTTCTATCCTGTAAGTTCTCTAACTGCTACCGGGAAGACAGTTGAGGTCACATTTATACTCCTCTTTCTTTCTCATGTATAATATTATTAACATTCTTAAAGCTTTAAATCTTAAATTTTTAATTTTCCCCTAGGAAACCTTTTTTTATTTGACACAAATTTTTATATTCTTTTAAGAAGGTAGAGGGAAAGCTTATTCCCCAATGCATACTAATATTTGGCTCCTACCTGAAATTATATTTTCTCTCCCTTGTAATTATTATGAAGCACATTCCATCTATTAAAAATATTTAGCAGGCTTACCTTAACAGATACAGCTATGGTGATAAATTAAAATCTATCCCAGGAATTACTAATTACATATTAAATCTGACACAAAAAATACCGTATTAAAAAAAGGGGGAAGAGAGGATGAAATATTGTTCTTTGATGTTGCCAACTTAAAATCAAAATGGTTATTATTATTAATAATGGGATTATTATTATGATTACTATTGGCACCACGTCTTACTACCCGTTCGGGTTATACGCCCTTACGCTAACGTGTAATGGTAGGGTGAATATGAAATTAAATGGAGGACCTTTAGTTTAACGTGGGATCCGAACCACGGTGGAGACCTGGCATTACACACATTCACAAGTTGAGATTAATATACGTATTGTCAGAGGTGAAGGAAGAGTTTGGCAATCAGATAAATCTGTGCCGGGACCGAGGATTGAACCCCGGACCCCCAACACAGAAGTGTGACACCTTACCCCTAGACCACCAGGTCACCATCTTTAAAATTGTTGTCTTCTGAAACGATGTAGAATAAAATCGATTTAACATAATTTGATTCAATTTCGCTACAATTTATTATGCAAACGTTTTAAATTATGACTCAAAATTGGATATGAGAATATAGACTATATAATATGCCTTTTTTAGATTTAGAAAAGCTTTTTAATCTTTTTAGAATTATTCGTTGAATGGTAATTTTTCTTTCTGGTTACTGAGAGAAATAATTTTTATCGTAAAGGAAAGTAGGTACTGGATTAAAAAAAACATCTTTGCTATGTATTGGGCTGAACTTAAGTACGACTAGACATTAATGAGATGTACAAAATGAAATATTTATAATATGTTAAAGAATTTTTTTAAAATGTTTGAGCAGTTTAAAAGTTGTAAAACTAAATCATTTTTAATCTTATGTAAAGAGTACTCTTTTAATACACGATCATTTTATTTTATAGTCTATCATATAATTATTTAGAATTAATTTATTTTTACCTAACCCTACGCTTTAATTTTATTAATGCGTTCGAATTTATCATTGCAATTATAGATTTGAAATAAATAATTGACATTTCCTGTTTCGACTGTACTGAGTGTAGATACATCAAATAGCAGAACATAATATGCCAGACCTAAGTAGAGGCTCAGATAATCGCAACAAATTACACACCCAGGTAAAGTGGACGCCGGCTTCCTTACCTGGACGGTGTTATTTGAATGAGCTGACATATTTATACTTGCTATATTTTCCAGGATAATCATCCTTCATTCTCATGATAAATTCTCTGCCAAGAAGTTAGCTACTCAAACAATCGTACTAAGTTTCATTGTCGAATGACCTTGAATAAGATTGGTTTTTACTCTTTAAATGCCCGTATTTCTGTGTAAGAATAGATGTGTTAGTACGTAATAAAATATTACATACTTTTGAATGTCGTTTGAATTAAAGTATGTTTTAAAGAGCTACTAGATCCCTCTTAAGCTTTCACAGACATGTCTACAAAAAGCTTGTTTACCCACATCAGTGGGCGCGTGGTCTAACACACTACTCTTGCAGTAGGATACTTAAGATTATGGGTAGTTAGAGGTTCGAATCTCGATCGTGTGTACTGAGAGGGATTTTCCCAAATAATTTTCCACTCTCCCTCCACGTAAATGCTGGTTAACTTCTTATTAATATAATCTTAACATTCCCTAATACCATTAGCGCAATTAGTATATAAGCGTATAACCTGAACGGGTAGTAAGACGCGGTGCTAATATAATATTGTGCTGAATCATTGATTATATGATCTGGAATAAACTTGCATGTACAAATAATTAATTAACACTCAAGAACCCACTAATTGATTTTGTATCAATACTTGATGAACATATTCAAGAAAACTATAGATTTAAATAAACATCTTTTCTCCAAAAACAAATCTAAGTAGCTTATCCCGTCGAAATAAATTATTTCTCTGACAGACTAGCCAATAAGAAGTTAAATTATATTTTAAAAATAAAGGCAATTACGAACCAAAAAGCACCACTTAACACTACATATAAGTTATGAAAGACACAGGTTTTTTAATTAAAATATTGAGCTAATTATTTGAAAAGATTATTTAAATAAATCGTTATGATAATTACATCAAAACAAATTTGAATCTTTTCATCTTTAAATATTATAATTGGACACTGAAGATTGTTGAATGGAAGTAAATATAGAATGCAACCTAACTTCGTGATTTTGTTGTTGTGGGGATTCCAACAGTACACTAATCGAAATTTGATACAACCTGCGCGGAAAATACGAATAAATTGATAACTGCGCAGTGACGTCATCCAGGTCTGATAAAGAGGAAGATTATCCAATATCAGTTCTAGTATCTCAGAGTTATATAATATGATGCACCACGCTTATTTATGCTGAGCATTTTTTAAAAACTCTATACTAATCCAATCCTACCGTTCTTATTTAGTGTTAAATAGAGTTTGTAACAGTTTATAACATTTTATTATTTGTTGGTAAGCCATTTATACTCTCTGGATTGACAAATTTCAGTTCTAAAATATACATCATTAAAGACGTCCTTTAACATTTTCTTCGATAAAAAAAACTTTTAACTTATTTATTAACGTTATTTTAGATATTATTTATACATAATTAAAACTTGAGTAAATATAGTATTATGTTTTATATAGCAAAGAGAATATTACATTATTGTTATTATTAGCACCACGCCTTACTACCCATTCGGATTATACGCACTTATGCTAATGTGTAATGGGTAGGGTGATTGTGAGATGAAATGGAGGACCTACAGTTTAACGTGGGATCTGAACCACGGTAGAAACCTGGCCTTCCACACATTCACAAGTTGTTATTAATACACGTCTTTTCAGAGGTGAAGGAAGGGTTTGGCAACCAGATAAATCTGTGCCGGGACTATTTGTTAATCCAGATCGAAAATGTTTCACCTGCATCCTTTCCTTCTCTCCTGAGAAATCAACTGGAGCTATCTTTGTCTAAACTAACGTGTCCAGAGGTTTTACTCTAGTTACCTATATTAAAACTAGATGCACATCTCACCACTATGATTCCCAACCTTGGACCCTCGAGTATCCAGAAGTAGTTAGTCAGGTTGTAACCCCACCAGCACCTGTAAACAAACATAAACAAACAAATATCAGTATTTAATCTCAAACTTAAAAATAACATAATTCTAGTAAAGGAATGATCTACTAAAAACGGCTACATATTGAGAAAAAAAATTGTAGTATTAATTTTAAAACCTATAGTAATACTAGCTACACAATTATCTATAGCCATACTTGATACAAATTTAAAAAGACCACAAAGTTTCCGCAAATTGTGAAGCAAAAATTTCACTCTACAGAATTATTGCTCGTAGAGTGTGCACACCTAATACATATTCCCTGTGTCGGACACGAACAACATGTATTTATTTGTGGCAGTATGCTCTCAGTGGTGCAAACGGTACATTCACAGAGGAGGGCAGTTTTTAGGTGGTGGCAAAATCAGTGTCTATGATTTATTATGGTTACCAGGGAAAAGTTATACTCGTGTGGAATCAACCACATCACGATTTTAATGGTAGAAGGCTTTGACTCTTAATGGTAAAATGTCTGTAGGAACTCCCATAAAAAATGCTCAACCCCGATTTCCATTCACCACCTCTTTCCTTTTTTATGAATATTATTTAAGGTTACTGACAGGCACAGATTAATTAAATGCGTGTACACTTCCTCTTAATCCAACCTTACTCATCCTTAACACATTAACGTAATTCGTTCATATGTGTACAGCCTGAACGGATAGTAAGATATGGTGACAAAAAAAAAAGTTTGCTAAAACATAAATTTTACTACATACTACCAAATAGTTATTGAAATGATCTGACCACGTGACGTCATAGATACGTCACAGATAGAAGAAAGCGCCAGCTGGATAAAGACATCCGATTGGCTAAACTGGTGACGTCAGTCAAAACACAACAAGCCTGCACGTTGCATTCACAAAGCTAGACTAAGTTGTTAAAAATCGAGTCACATTTTGCAACTTTGAACTAAATTTTAAAGGTTTATAAATTAGTTAATGTCCATTGACATTGTTACTCTAAAAAAAAGTATGTTTGGTTGTCTGCCTAATATAACTGTCGTGTACTGGGTGACGTAAGGAAAGGCAATTAAATTCCTTCAAGTGGAGCTACATTTATATTCTCTTTACATTGGCTAAAATTACACCATCCTTCCTTTTACCATGTTAACAATAAAATACGAGTAAGATGATACACTTCTGTTATATATCGAACTCGTTAAGAGGTGTACTTGCGCATTTATAGGCTAGGAGATAGTTGTGTAGCCTACACCTTGTTTTAAAATAATAAGCAAGGTATCGTAGTAATTAAATATGTATTTTAATGCGTACTATCTTATTTGCCGGACTAGCTTAATCAAGCCTTAGCAGTTAGCACATTTGTGGTTAAATTAATTTGATAAGGATTTTGCTATAAATTAAAAAGTGCCTGACAGATACAAAACTATTTTGGTAGGAAGAACCTTTTATAAACTATAAACTTTTTTTTCGCCGCCAACATCGTTTACATTTAACTATTTTAATAGTGTTACTTTATATATTATTATTATTAGCACCGCGTCTTACTACCCGTTCGGGTTATACGCACTTACGCTAATGTGTAATGGTAGGGTTATTGTGAGATGAAATGGAGGACCTAAAGTTTAACGTGGAATCCGAACCACGGTGGAGGCCTGGCATTCCCCACATTCACAAGATGTCTTGTCAGAGGTGAAGGAAGGGTTTGGTAATCAGATAAATCTGTACCGGGACCGAGGATTGAACCCCGGCCGCCATCATAGAAGTCTGACACCTTACCCCTAGACCGTGAGGTCACCTATTCTATATGTATTGATAATATATATCAAAAGTGACAGCTGTATATCACATGACTTGAAGTATGAATAAGTGAAAGTAGATATAGTAGATTTTTTTTAAAGTCAGATAAAGCTCTTCCTATTAAGATTCGGCTTCAATCGCACACACTTGTACCAGTTTTAAAAAGATTATTTCCCTTTATCTGCACCTGCGCACATCCTATCGTGAGAAATAGTCCATAGTTCTCTCATTTACGAAAGCAACTAAAGCCGTACTGCTTCGGAGGACGCATGGTCTAAGTCATCACTCTCGTGACTCCAGACAACTGATGACCGAGTTCGGATCCTGGTCGGGTGTACCCCAAGGGTGGTTTTTACACTCTACCTCCACGCAAATGTGGGTACACATCCTTTTCATTCAACGTTACTTATCCTAAACTAAATGGAGTGATTATTACATATGCGTATAACTTGGAGAGGTAGACACGATGCAAAAATAACCAACTAAAGCCGTACTTACTTAGACGAGCCGTACTGTATCGCCGTAGTTACAGCCCAAGCTGTGGTCATGACGACTGGACCGCCCCAGCCAATCAGGGTGTACACAGAGTAATAAGACTTCTCTTGGAACACGCTCACTGCGATAAAAAAAACCCACAGAGATATCTTCAGTCGGACACATCAACCCAAAACTTAATTAGTAGAGGCATTGGTTTGAATTTGTTTGATTCCCCGCATCGGTAGCCAAGGGGTCTAAGGAGTCGGTCTGTCAATATTCAGGACTAACGCTGGAAGGGTGGTTGAGGCTCGAGTATTAGCCGAGGGCACGGGGAGGGTTTTCCCCACTATCGTCAATTTGCCTCTAAAATCATGTGTGTCATTTCAATTAAAATGTAATTAAAATCTTTGATGAAATCTTTCTAATGTAAAATTTGGTTTATATTTGTTAATATGACTTCATTAATTTTTAACCAAATATTAAGAAATGTATTTGGATGGAGAATGGGAAACCATTCATTAAAAAAAAAAATCACTAGGAAAAACTCTCCCAAGTATAGGTCCGGGCTACCTAAAATTGGTATTTGTAACAATATTTTAGTTTTAATAGCGATTAAAATTGGGATGTTAAGGAACACAAATTAATGTAATATTTTAATTTTTTTTTTTTACAAAACTATTCTTGACAAACATAAATGAAATATTGATTCAGTAGAAGTACATTTAGTTTGATTACACATATATATATATATATATATATATATATATATATATATAT
>CABEEJ010000144.1:196077-218789 GCA_901482245.1 Timema douglasi
GCAGGTTTTTTTTTTTTTTTTTATAACGTCATCTGGTGAGGATTGACATTAAACTTTTAGGGGTGCGCAGTGTAAAAACACTATGTGCGTGTGCGATGACCAGTCTTGAGACTAGCAACAGTTAACTGTTATTTTTGACATTTCCTTGTGGTTAACTTTGTTCCGAAAGATAACAGCATGGAAGAAGTGTAGGAGCAGCAGTTCTTATATTGTATTAGCGGAAACATATTTCATAAAAATAATAATAATAACGATAGCAATATTGCACCCGATGGATTTTTAACTTTGGAGGCATTTAAATGTTTGCGCAACTACTATGGTTGATGTTGACGTTTTAAGAGAACATATCGTAAATATATGTGAGAAAATACATTTTACACCTCAGGTGTACTCAAAAGAGTACGACAAAAAATTAAATGTAGGCTCCGAGAATGCAATGAAGCCAGACACCATTTGTAATCATTTTTGTAACAAAATGTTGTGTATTTTCTTTTTTTTTTGTTAAACTTTGTCTTGTTTAATTGCATTGCTTCGTCAGTTAGAATGATTATTAATCTAAGAATAGAATTCCTCCTTTCTCGTAAACAAAGCGTTTCTAGACCTATGTTATATGAACATGTATTAATGTTTGTTCGATTGAAATACGCCCCTAGAATATTTTACACCAATTAAATACAGCCTTTATATTTTCTTTGATCATTTCGGACACATTCATAGAATTAACGAGTCGAGTTGAGTTTAAAAAAAAGTAGTTCTAAATAACGAAATTGTATGATACAAAATGAGATAAAAATCAAATTATGATATTATAAAAAAATACATAATTCACTTATAATTAAAAATGTAATTTTACCACCATAAACTGGCTATATTAAACAAATATATTAAAAATATATCTTTCACTGTGTACACCTCATACGAATATCTAGTTATATTAAATTTCAGCCCCATACATTAATTACTTTACCTTAACAATGATATTAAAAGCATAAAAAATCAAGTTTTATCCTTTATAACTTGTGAACTTTAATGATTTGAAATCACTGAATTATTATTAATAGCTTGTTCCAGTTGTTAAAATATTTCATTATAATTTTTATCGTCTAATGACCTTAAATATAAGACAAATTTTGCATCTCTGGTGGGTAGATTTTTCCAGTAGCTCCTTATTACAACAAGCACACCTAAATTTAGATATGACTGGAGGCGCGGGAGGAACTGGCAACTGTTATCCGAGAAAGAGAGAAGGAAGATATATCTTTATTCCACCAAGACTTGCGGTTTTCTCAGAGGGGTATATTCAGTGTGTTAGTAGTGACGTGTTCCAACTCACGTGTGATCATGTTGTGCAGGTAGAGGCCCTCTATGAACATCCACATGAACATGGCCGTCCTTGCGTACTCTAACAACACGTACGACGCCTCACACAAGACTGGCTGAAACAGAGATACAGTCCAAATTTCATAAGAACAGTTTAAAAACTACAAACTTTTTTTTTGTGGTCAATATTAATAACGTTTTACTATTTTATTAATGTTATTTTATAGGTATTGATGATATATATCACTATTGACATCTGCAGATCACATGGGTTGACGTATTAATACGCGAAAGTAGATCTAGTAAGTTTTAAAGATGTCTTCTTGTGAAAATTGGACTTGCAGTGGGAGTAGAGTATGAGCACCGTGAAACGACCTTTTACAACCACATTGTCATAGAAAGAGCCTTGTTAGACAGCTATAAAAGTTACCAGATCTACTTTCACGTATTCATACGCCAGATCATGTGATCTGCAGCTGTCACTTTAGATAAACATTTCTAATACTATAAAATAACACTATTAATATAGTAAAATGTTATCAATGTTGACAGAGAAAAAGAGTTTTAAATTTTCTAAAAGTTTCTTTCTGACAAAATCCTACTTTTTTCTTATGGGTATTAAATCCTTTTGGACCACGGGTCATATTTTAATCGCTAAAAATCTTGAGTACTTCATTTACACACACACAAATATACATGTTATCTTAACCGACATATTAATAAATATAAAATTTATACAGCTTTTTTTATATTTTATTGGAGCCCATATCTATTTTTACTTTATCATAAAGAGCGTTAATATTTTCAACATCTGGATTATGTGACTCTTTGTTTTATGTTGCCCTAAATTCAAAACAGGGGGGCTTGCAATACTGTATATGTCAGTCTGTTTGTGTTTGTCTGTCTGTATATCTGTTTATATGGCTGTGTCTATCTCTAGAGTTGGTATAAAGGGTTTAATGGATTTGATTCAACCTTAATATGTTTATATTTTTATGTTCATACCGAGGAACTTTTATTTTTTAATTTTTTTATTCTAACCACCATTTTAAGAATAGTTTAATAATGACTGATTCTCAAAAATTAAAAAAATGGCTCCCCAATTTGGTTTAAAAACGATATATGAAGAGGGTTTTACATGGTAAATAATACCATATAAATTATTTTTCGGGTGAAAAATTGCTCAAGTGTAGTGTATTGAGTTTAGAAATTGGTAATTTATTGGAAATGACTTTAACAAATTTTGTTTAAAATGCATATATTAGGATTGTTTGGAATGACAAATTTCTTGGAAAAACTAATTTAAGTGTATCTTTCAGCAATATCGAGTGTTGATTTGGCGTTAGCCTAGTGTCTTTCTGTCTAAATCTCATTTATAAAACTTAACTGACTCCTTGATATCATTTATTGGCCAAAACCACGCACTTCTATTGAAAATTAAGCTAGGACTAAGTTAACATCATATAACCCGAACGGTTAGTAAGACGTGTTGCTCAAAAATAAAGTTAACACCACAAACACTAAAATTACACTAGCACTAAACCTATAATAATAATAATAATAATAATAATAACACCAAATAGAATACACAGCCCCACACACAATACAACTACACTAGCGCTCATACTTAACTAGCATTAAAACTACGTTAGCACACAAACAACAATAAAGAACTAACACTACCCACGTCGGTGTGCATGTGATACAGTTTATGTCAAGCTCATTGGTCTGATGTTTCACTATCACTAATGAAACAGACACATTTTTTTAAAAGCGTTTAAGTAGAATTATTGTTTGTGATAATTCTTAATTTTTACAACAATCACTAAAACAGAGATTATTTACAAAACAAGACCCCACTTGATTTACAATAGTTAACAAGATTACCACCAGAGTACAACAATGTACAGCCTGGGTATTTAGGCGCGAATTACTATATTCTGACACATTTTATTTAAAAATTCTTTCTTTTCTATCAGATGAGGATAATATGTAGGTATTACATATATATATATGTAGGTGCTATATATACAAGGCTGGGGTAAGGCAAAAGTTTTGTGTTTGCAAAACTCACATTTTGTACCCCCCTCCCTCACCCCATTTGAAAAAACTCTAGAGAATACTAGATATCGCCATTTTAAAACTAGACCCTCTTTATACATATTTACTGGTGAATTTTTTTAATAACTAAAAAAACCTTTTATTTTATAACATTCAGACGATGTCATTGTGTTTTCATCCTCAACATATTTTAGTTTTTCCTTGAGATTTGTTTTTCGTTGTTTGTAATGGATAAACTCAAAAACTACTGGACCGATTTTGAATCTTCGCCAATATGATGCTACATTATCAGCGAGTAACATAGGCTATATTTTATTTTGAAAATTTAATTTATTCCTCATAAAAATGTCGATAGTCACTCATATTTTATGGTATAGTCTAAGCTGATTCTTCAATATGTCTGTTGAAACTAATAATGCGGGGGAGGGGGGGATGGAAGGGGGAAGGGTCTAGTATAAAGATAAAGAACTCACCGTGTTGTCGATTCCTTGTCTCGACCCCTTGAAACCTGGTGACTGTTGATCACTGCTGGTCCCCCGAATCACCGCCTGGTCAATGTACAAGGTGAGACGTATCACCACCTGAATAACCATCGCGATGAACAAGTTCTTGTGGATTCTGGTCCGGTTATTTCTTAAACTCCTAGGGAAGGAAGACACGATAATCACGCCAAGTACGGGGTGGGGAGATTCTTGAGGCAAATTACGGTGCGAGAAAAGAGGAATAGGAGAGTACAAAATATTAGTGTAATTTGTGATGTGAGCCCCTTAATATATTACACTAACAGAAGGACTTGACGTTGCCCTGGCAACGCTTTTATTTACTTCAGACGGACAGGAAAATATCTCTTCATTTTAGTTCTTCCAAAATTAAGAAATTAAAAAAAAATATTAAATTCCAGCTTCAAGTTGCAAATGTTTTCACACAGAGGTCACTGATTTTTAGATTTCACCCCTCTACGTGTAGTGTATATAGCACTATGCTCATGACAAACAGACAAGCTCTTAATTTTATTAATATAGACTTTTCGATACGCTACTATACGAGTCACCTTTAGTTTACCAGTCATTTAGTAGATATTTAATATTATCAACCAAAATATGAGTTATTTTGGAATTTTCAGTGTGAAAAACTTGAAATTTTAAACAATATTTGAAAATGTTTACACGTATAAGCTCATAGAAAATTATTTTGTATTAGTAAATAAATATCTGATTCGAGTGCTGTTGAAGTCTTTGTCAATATTTAACCTAAATACAGACTCTCATTTAGAATATATCAGCTACAAATACAGCCATCGTAAAGCTGTTTGCTACAGGGGTAAGTGAAAATTAATTTTCAAATATTTAGAACGAAAAAAAATTGCTTCGCTTTCTTTATTGTTTTACTTTCTTGCTACCTTACAGGTAGATACTGTATTGTAATCGTAAAAAAAATGCAAACTAAACATTTTGATCAATTTTGTTGTTTCATGACCACCCCCCTCCCTTTTTTTAATTTTCGCCTGTACGTCTGTAACTCCAAGTAAAGCCTAAACTATTTTACCGATCGGGTTAAAGTTTGGTATCTAGGGTTTTCATAGGGTTGCCCCAAGGTGTTTTTGAAATGGGATATCTAACCCTAAAATTAATAGTATTTTACTGAAGGCGAAGAAAGAATATAATCGATTTTTATAAAAATTGTCTCTAATAATTTTGATTAAATCTTATTTCTAAACATACATCAATATTTCAAACAAAATGGCTACTCTCAATTTTTTTGTCAAAATGATGGTTCCGGTCTGATGCGTAAACTATAATTTTTTTATCATAGCTCCATAATTATTTGAGATATGAAATTACTTATTATTGCAAATATGTAGGTCTATTTATAATAAACATCTTTTATTTGAAATATATTTTTTAATTACAATAATTTTCAAGCTATACGCAAATATATATATATATATATATATATATATATATATATATATATATATATATATACACATTATTTTTTCAAACACACAAGGTAAAGTATTGCGGCCGTCAAAAAAATAAAAATAATAAACCGAGATGTTGATGGATGTCGACTTTTTATGACCCACCGAACCCTAAAAGTTGTTTTTGCAATGCCATGTGTCTGTGTGTCTGTCTCTCCTTAAAATTAAGAGTAGTTAAATAAAGGGCGAAAGAGAAAATGTTTTTCTCATAATTGGCTATAATGATTTTGATTAAAATTCGTATCTATACGTTAATTAATAAAATACACTAAATTGATATTTTCATTTTCCTATGAAAATGACTTTTAAGGTACTTTACAGAAGCGAAAATTTCCGTATCTCCGCAAATATTTGAGATACTAGCTAACGTATCATTTCAAAATTGTAGCACTATTAAAAATAAAAAGCTTGTGTTTGAAAAATATTTTTATAAAACCAATCGTTTCTGAGATATTTGCAAATATATTAATACAATTTTGTGAGCTTTAGTTGTAAAGAGATACTACTTAAGGTTAACGAACTAATTCTCCAATGCCATAAAGTAATTAAATATAAGTAAGTCAAAAAGTTTGCTATTTTCCTTTAAACCTCTTAGATCATTATTGTACAAACATTTTCCCTATCTCTTTCATTCTAGACTCAATAGTCAATATTTACATTTTTTATTGGTCAAAATGTATAAATCAGGAATTTAATAGCAAAGCGATGACTTGAATATGTGCAACAACTAATAAAATGTCGAAAATTTTAACCGGAAGTCTAAATTTGAATATGAAGTGTTGAGCATTGTGGACCCAATATTGATATTTTTTATTGATCCAAATATACAAATGAGGATATTGATTCTTTAAAATTAAAATTATAAAATTTAAAACCGCAAGTCAAAAAAGTTTTAAGTATAGCGCAATTTATGCTTGGGTGTGCTAGTGTGTATTATTTCGTTTCACATTTGTTAAGAGTTTTGAGTAGATATCTCAAGTTTTAACCAATCGAGCGAGAAAGTCCGTTTGGAGTTCCGTACCACCGTGGCCCTTATACATCAGAAAAAATAACAGCGTTGATAGTTGATACATAAAATGTGTGAAAAAAAGATAAAAATTAATAATCTTTAGAATAAAAGAGTATGTATGACTCAGTGTATAGATGTTGTTGAAGCGAAGGGAATATTCAAGAATAGGGAAGTGTGGAGAAAGTTAGCGAGGATGGGTTAAGTACTGAGTTGTTTTTCGAGATACATGCACAGTTTCTTGCCCACCCTGCAAGAGAACGACGTGATTACGTGTAAATACTTTGAATCTAATCAATCTAGGTCTAATTGTAATTATATTGAAATTTAAGTTGGAAATAGGTTTGACTAAAACATTTCTCCAACAGACTTTGTAAATATTTTCTGTAAGTAGTTTTAAATTGATTCTTCTCTGTAGGTGATGTAAGGTTGGCATATATATATTTTTAAATATAGTTATATTAATAGTAAAAATAATGATTCAATTCATTTTATTTTATTCATTAAATAATAATATAATTAAATGTTTTATAATTGTTTTTCGTTTATCTATTGTAAAATATAATCCAGTTAAATCTTGTTTATATATTAAGATTAATGAAATATCTTTACAACTCACTTTTAAAGAAAAGAAGAAATGTAATTTATTCGTGAAATATATGTCCAAGAGAGGATATCACTTTCACTGGTAATTGACGCATTCTAATCAAATACCTTCCTCCAATATCTTGCCAAAAAACGGGGGGTGAAGATGGAAATGATTCATGTAGGTAATTGAAGAGATAACTTTACTTTTTCTCATAAAGAACAGTTAGAAAATAAAATGAATAAATTAGGCAACTCGTATCACACAAAGTTCTCAAGAGAAGAATAAAGCTCAAAATTAGTTATACTTAAAGGAAAAGTTAATTGACAAAGGGAATGTTAAGGGCCATACCTAAAATAGGTATAGCGTATGAAACTTGTTATAAAGTTCAAAGACGAATTTGATTAAATCTAAGTAGGTTGCGAGAAATTAAGACATGGGTACTGCACAGCATATGGAATAAAATCTTATTTGGTGAGTTGAGTTGAAATATGATGTATTTAATGACTCTACCAATTAAATAATGATTTTGTAAGGAAAAGTATTGGATTTACCTCTAAATACTGACAATGAATTTATAATATTTTAAATTAATATAGACAATTTTTTTGTACAGAATTCTCAATGTTTAATTACCTTAATTTTTAAGAACTTTAATTTATTCAAAATATTTCCTTATTGACCATCTCAAATTTAATATGAGCATTCATATTTTTTTCAGTGCTATACTTTTTTTTACAGCTATTTAGATTTTTCTTAATATTTTTCTCGATCCTAAAAGTTTCATTGAGCAAAATAAATTATTTCAAAATTTTGATTGGATTAATTTAAAAAAAGTTGCTTTATTGCAGAATTTGTTTTAGCAACGCGTCTTACTACCCATTTGGTGTATATGATAGCAGAAAATTAAATATTGTTATTAATAATTTTTATGTTTTGAGGAATCTTTGGGATATGTATATTGTTAAGAACCGTTCAGATTGACACAAACACAATAATTACAACAATTAAAACTGCGCATATTGTTGCATATTTTCCCGGCTACTTATGATGTATAGTTTTAATTTACACCAATTGTGTTATTTGTCCTTTTAAATATTATTTATTAATTCACGGTTGTCATAAACTGATACAAGATGGTTACACACAGGATCATTCCTGATAGCT
This sequence comes from Timema douglasi, assembly GCA_901482245.1. Taxonomy (NCBI): domain Eukaryota; kingdom Metazoa; phylum Arthropoda; class Insecta; order Phasmatodea; family Timematidae; genus Timema; species Timema douglasi. Next base: position 204,199 of record CABEEJ010000144.1, read on the forward strand.
GAATCAAAGTGAAAAATAACCTGTACGTGGGAATCGAACCGGGATGGCGCACTGATAGCAGTGCATCGACGTGCAAAACAAAAGGTCCCTAGTTTGATTCCCTCGTCCATGTTGTCATTTTTCACTTGAACGAATAAACTTTTAAAATATTCTCCTTTTTATGATCGAGTCAATCTCTTTATATTAGATTATAGTGGCAATTTTTAAATATTTTTCTTTTGTTTGGTAAAATTTAAACAGCACTGCTGGTATTTTTTGTTTGTAAGAAGATAATCGACCTACATTTCCGGACAAGGAAAGTTCATAGGTAAAACTTTAAACTCTAAAATTCACCCTTAGAAACTTTATCACTTTGTCGCTGGCTGGTGGTGTGGGATGTGAATGGGGGGACCGGGGGAAGAAGGGGGTTTGTGGTGGATGGATGCGGGCCCTAAGTTTCTCTCTGTTGCAGTGGCGTGACAGAGAAATAATAAAATACGTTCGGGAGGAGTTTTGATGTTCATCTTTATTCATGTCTCTCTCAATTCTATTAGGGAACAATGGTTTTTACCTTAACCCTCCTTTGTTGTATCCTAGTTTGGAAATTTTAATGTTATATTTGTATGTTATTTTATTAGCTTGGACTTTAGAGAGTACACATTTTTTTCCTTCCTTAGGTATTATTTTAAATTCTTGAAATTTGTCAACACAAAAAAAATTTTTTTTTAAAAGAGATAGTCAAACTGTCAGTTAAAAAAAATGTTTTTTTACTAGTCCTACTTCACTATTGAATTCTTAGTTATATCCTTTAAATCATAGTTACGTATTGCCAACAATCATTAATAATTTTTTATTTGTATTCATGATACTAATGGGTAACACAAAATGCCATCATTTTAACAAGGGTCCTCTCTGGGAGGTAAATGTGATCTCTTACCTTGCACGACAAAAAAAAAAGTGTTAGAAAACAAGGTTCTTAGGAATAAATTTGGTTCAAGATCGACAAGGCTACTGGGGAGTGTAGGGTATTACACAATGATGAGATACATAACCTGTACTTATCACAAGACAGGATAACAAAGTCTCGTAGATTACGGTGGGCATGACATGCAGCGCGAATGTAAGAATCTAGAACCGTGTCCAGGGTACTAACTGGCAGACTTGTGGGAAGACCTAGATGCATATGGAAGGATAACAATAGACTGGACATGAAGGTGAGACTGTAATGAGGTGGACTGGTTAGAACTAGTTCAAGATAGGGATAGAGTGTAATGAGGTGGACTGGATAGAGCTAACTCAAGATAGGGATAGGTGGCGTATTTTTATGAGTGTGGCAGTGAGGTTTAGAGTTCCTAATTCCATAGAGTAAATAATAAATGAGTCACATCAGTTTCAAATCATCTTTATATCCAATTAATAATAATACTTTTTTTTAACTTTATTCAGCACCATGTCTTACAATACGTCCGGGTTGTACGCTTAAGTACTAGTTACGCTAATGGGTTAGGAATTGGGAAGGTAGAAATTGCATGGAGGGAGAGTTGAAAACCATTTAGGATAAAACACCCCGGTTCACCCGAGTGAGATTCTAGCTCTGATCTCCTCTACCTCGGTAGCTTAGCTCAACATGAAACTAGTGCATTAGCTAACGACGCCACCGAGGCGGGTAATAATAATAATAGCTAGAAGCTATAATGTAATATTATTTCTTACTATCTAGTAAATCATTGGTGGATATGACTATCTTATTCCAAGGTGCTTCTATAAATTTAAATAATATTACCTGAAATGGCAAAAGATAGCCAGTGAAATGACCAACGCTGTCAAAGAGACGCTGAAACCAACGATCTCAAGTGTGCGCGTTCTTTCCGCGATGTCCAGCTTTACCTAAAAACAAGTCACCAGCGAATAATTCGACACTTTATTCACATAACAAACAAACAAACAAACAATTTCAAAACATTGTTAAATAACAAATTAAAGAAATGTGGGTTTATCAATATTTGAGCAAAGTTCTAGAGATATATATAGGAACGTCTCAAGATAAAATGAACGTCAACTGTCGAAGTAAGCTAAAACCCTTTATATGTATATATATGTTCTTAGCAAATAAAAATTTAACATACATTTATTCAATATAAAATAACCTATTTACTGGAGTCTTTATTTAATTTTTGGTGCTCAACAACAGTATACGTACTAACTAAAATATACATAATTTTTAGCACCACGTCTTAGTACCCATCCGGGTTATACGCCTATGCACTAGTTTGCGCTAATTGATTCAGGTATTAGTAATGTTATATTTAGAGGAAGTGTACCCGCTTTTGCGTGGAGGGAGAGTGGGAAAACCACCCTCGGTACATCCTAATGAGATCCAACTTCAATCTCTTCTTCGAGTCTATTCTATTGCGAGAGTAGCGCCTTGGACCATAAGGCTACCGAAGAGAATACATTAATTTTTATTCATAAGCTCAAATTATGTTTAACGATATTTTTATATAAGTTGACTCAACCTAGTACTATATTCATTATACTTACCTAAAATTATGTTTGGATGGGACCAAAAATTCCAATATTTCTATGCTTGTATTTTTAAGGCCCTTGGCCCTGTCGAGTACAATTCTAAAAACCTATTTTGTGGGATAGTGGGCGGGAGGGTGAAAGGCGTGTCGTGGCTTCACAACCACATGAAGTATCCTTCCGCACCAACAAGAACAGATGGCTCACGGAAACTATCGGATGGGTCTTGCGGAAAAATAATACTTTTGGAAATATCAGTTTTCTCGAGAACGAGTGAAATGTTTGTTAATATTTTCAACACACACCCCTTCTAAGATAATTTATCGATGTTTATTAATTATTATATTTTCTTATTTTTTGTTATGAATCCGGCAGTTTTCTATTTTAAAATGTCAATTTTATCAATATTTGATTACTGTTAAAATTATAGAAGAGGTGTGTGTATATAAAAAGTATAACTTAATCAACATGCTTCTATTCTTGAACAAACCTTTTCCGAAAAAAAAAATTATGCAAAATTGTAAAAAAAAATCTAGAAAAACTTTTTATTCCCACGGCTCTGCATTTTCACACCAAATGAAAAGGGCCAATCGCCTTATAATAAACCATATAATTAACAAAAAAGTTATTTCCTTCAGAAACCCTCATGTATGTTAATATTTTATGAAGGAGCAGGCTAGTATATACATTCCTATACATTTATTATTCTATGGAACTACAAATTTAAATCAAAAAAGTTAGAAATGTTTGCGATGTAAGGTTGGCCCTTGCTATGTAGACCTATGTATGTACGTATTCAATTTACAAGTCACATATCGCGACAAGGTTTACATGAATATTTTTCTAATCTTTTCGAATGCTATCACAATATTGATCCAATAAAATCTATTGCTGACATACTGGTATTTTAATTATATAAAAAACTATTTTTAAAATAAAAGTTTATTTTTTTTGTACAATTTTTTTTATATCTGGCTAATTTAATGTAAAAAAAACCTTTTGATTTTCTGTGTACAGCAGTTTTTTTTTTAAATTTGACATTCTTATTTTGGTTCATAAAAAAAATTTCGTTAAGTTAACATATTCGTTTCCTAAAATTCGATTTGAGTTATTATAAATTTTGGGTCAGTAATATTTTTTACTCAATTTTCTCTCCTCAAATTTTTTTAAAAATATTTTAAATCCTTTAAAAAAAATTACACATTTTGTCAAGCTCTAAATTACCCGCAGATGGTCTAACGCAGTATTATTATTATTAGTATTAGCACCGCGTCTTACTACCCGTTCGGGTTATATGCCCTTACGCTAATGTGTAATGGTAGGGTGATTGTGAGATGAAATGGAGGACCTACAGTTTAACGTGGAATCCGAACCACGGTGGAGGCCTGGCATTCCTCACATTCACAAGATGTCTTGTCAGAGGTGAAAGAAGGGTTTGGTAATCAGATAAATCTTTGCCGGGACCGAGGTTAGAACCCCGGCCGCCAGCTTAGAAGCCTGACGCTTTACCCCTAGACCACCAGGTCACCCTAACGCAGTACTCATCGCAGTAGAGTAGACTGCTGATGACGAGAGATTGAGGTTCGAATCTCGGTTGGGTGTACTGAGGTTTTTTCTAAAATTGTTTTCCACTCCACCTCTATGCAAATGTGGGTAACTACTCCTCTAAACATAACCCTCCCTAATCACTAAAACCAGTAGCTTAATTAGTGCATAACTGAATAACACGTACGGAAAGTAAGACGCGGTGCTGACTAAAGCTAAATATTTTAAATAAAAACCATCCGACAAAATTATAGTTTTTTTCAATATATAAAGCTATTCTTTATTTTTTTTTTAATCCGAGCTCTATATAAAAAAAATAACACATATTGCTATCCAATGATTTTGACAAATTCAGGTAGTTTTCCTATAATGCCTGCAAGGATTTACTGCTCGATTTGGATATAGCACGATCAGCGAAATAAATATAGTTTTTTAGATTTTTTGCTAGTGTGGCAGTGCTGGTTTATTTAATCCCCCGAGGTAGTGCCTTGTTTCTCCACCACTAGCGCTGTAATCGTAAATAGCTTACACGATTATTTTTTTCCTCTTTGTAGAGTATTACGATTTATGTTATCAAGGTATTTATATTATTTCTGAATTCGAATGATTATTATTTAATAGTTTGACAGTGGTGTTTATAAACAACACGATATATATTATATATAACCAAAATCTATTGAAAATATGTTAAAATATAAACGGAAAGCTTTTTCATAGTATCTGGTTAGACTCTACTAAACCCTAACATTTTTTCACCATTTGATTGTTTTATAAAAAGGGATTTTTCAATAAAACGATGTTTTACACCACAAACTACAGTGATATATGAAAACTTCCTGTACATCAAACGATTGTCGAAAATAAAGTAATACAAATACGCGCAACACTTAATAAGAAAACATTATTGTAAGGTCTTTAAAGTAAGCATTAAAGAATGAGAGGATCACGAGAGAAGATACAAACAGAAGTTTCTAGAACTCTCCTATACGAACGAACGAAACGAACCGATGCCCAGTGGGGACGGCGACTTACGTTGGCGGCGTCCTCCGAGCCGGCGTACAGTTTCCTCATGAGCTGCAGCATCTCTGGCGTGAAGCACGGAGTGTAGTTGGTCCAGCCTTGGGGGTTGGCGTAATCCCCGGGCTCTTTCCCCTCCCACCGGCCATCGATACTGCACCTCTTGTAGGCGAACTCTGCAACGTAACACATTATGGAACGTTACGTTTACACTCCATATGGCGCCTCGTTTTAGTTGAGACTCAAATGAGCAAATCCCCCTTACCCTCTCCACTAAGTAGAGAGAGATGGCTTAAAATTTCAGTTGAAACTTAAAATAAGCAGCACACACTTACCCTTAACCTATGTAGGGATATAAAATTTAATAAAATCTTTTTGTTACTGTCCTGAAGCACTGTTCACAATTTATTAGGTATGGCAGTAGTTAGAATTAAAAACAATTAGTGATTAATAAAAATTATAAATATACTATTACCATTTGTATTTAATTTATGTTGCTGTGCTTGTCGTCAACGTAATAAATATATTATATTTTGTTTTCCCTTTCTCACTGATTTATGTGTTGTGACCTGTGTGTGTGGACTTTCAATAAATACTGTATCCAACTATACTTTGGAGTTGTTGCGACTTGCTTCCCGATTAAAATTTAATTCAAAATTATTTATTTGAAAAAAATCAACCTAAATTAAATGTAACTTCTAGGGATGAGCAAAAGAGTGAGTTTCCGATATCGTTGATCACCACGACCATGATTTTATAATATTGGTTATTTATACCAGTTATTATTCACCGTGACTAGAAGTCACTGTGTCTTGCCGGGTCAACATTTGGTCACGGTTTGTTGCGGTATCGACATTTTATCCCGGACCCTGCTCTTGTCTTTACTATACTTGTAAAACTGATATTAATTTTATTTCCTTGGTATATTTTCAGCTAAAAAATATTACGTTTGATATAATAAAAAGAAGTGTTTTATTTTTGGTTCATGAGAATGTGCTTGGTTTAGAGTTAATTAGTGAGAAATCTTATATTATGTTATTGTAAATAAGTTATATTTAGGGAGATAAGGCTGCAGCTATTCAAAGTGATTAAGTAGCGACTCTTTGTCAAATAATGTTTGTAACAAGAGAGCAAAGAACACGAGACTGCTACTGGTTGCACCTTTCAGTCACCATATCGCCAACCGATAGTTTGTCAGGTGCTTTCCCTATCCAAAGTGCTCAGCTGTCACCATATTACTAGCGTAACGTAATTACATTTTTTCACTAAATTGAAACACTTGAAACTGAGTTGCGTTTCTGGAAACAGAAAAAAGTTCTAGGTCTTAGAAACAAAATCGAAGTTGTTTCGACCAAACCGACCGACTGAAAACAATTTGGGATTTTGTTTTAGTTTAAGTTCTTTTCCACTATACTGATACAATAGTCTTTCCCCCGACGATGACCTGTTTTATCATTGGTTGGTTTTTTTTTCTTAATTCAGGATCCACAGAAGAAAGAGTGCGTTCGATTTTAAAAAGTCTAAAAGATTAAAGAACGGAAGAATTGATAGGCGACACGGAGAGCTTCAATCTTCTTTTCACAATTTTGTGCGAATTTCTAACACGGATTTTGAAACTATCTCCAGCAAAATACGTACCATCTGGTTCAACAACTTTCATGAAGATGTAGTTGGAGGAAGGTTTTGTGGACAGCTATTGCTATGGTATACCCACCGGGAAGACTGTGTTTAACTAAACAAAACACGGAAACCTTTTGATCATTTACACCTCAGGTCGGGATTTACAAATATTGACAAAATGTCAACGGAAAATCGAAATCTCCAAAATGTGTACACATTTTTCTATTATTTCATTAGCGATTCGCTGTCTAGAGCCCCTCGGTGCTTGTATGTATGCTGTCTTAAAATGTGTCTGTGTCTGTGTCTATATACGAGTATGTAAATTGTAAATATAGATGGGTAATAAATATTATTTCAGACTTAAAGACCTTTCATTTGGCTGGATATTTACTGTTGTTTTTTATCTTTCACCTCACTATAACAATGTATCATTCAGGCGGTAAAGAGCTCTCCAGTTTTCACACCATCCTATAGCACAACATCCTTCAGGCTTCTCGCGCCGTCCTCCAGCCTAACACCCTTTAGGCAGCTCTCACCATACTACGAGATGGCACACTTCAGACCACGTCCACCGTCATTTCACCCGGAATTCAAAACTTCGTTTTAAATTTGCACAAAATCATGCCCAGACTTGGCCTTGGGGCTAAAGAGAAGAAAACTGTGTCGTAGAACGAAATATATTGGGGTGGGTAGCGGTGGTGAGACAGAGAATTTCCCAAATCTAGGCAATAAGAAAATAGAAAAATTCACAGGTGACCAAGGATTGTACAAGGGTAATGTTGATAAAACTGGGGGGGGGGAGGGAGGATCTGAAATGTAATGGTATCGAATACCCCACCAAAATTAAAAGGGGAGTTAAGAGCTTTTCTTAGGAAAATGGTAAAATTTGAGGCCAAAGTTTGGCCTTGAATTCAGGTTTTAGGCGACTGTATTTTTTAGGTTATTTGATAATAGTGAATTTTTCAAATTACAAGTGTTAGTTTTTTGACATTAACTATCATTGAGTGGTTACTAACATGTTTCAGCTCAAATGATCAACTTAAAACATTATCTACACTTCTTAAGGCTACTAGTGTCTAGTGGGCTAGTATTAGTAGCCTTGAAACTAGCATGCAGCAATAACTGAAAAGTAAACCAGGTAAAAATAAACCTCAGTACACCCGACAGAAATTTCACCACCAGCCGCTATCAGCAGTCAAGTTTATTGCAAGAGTGACATCTCAGACCATTCGGCCACCAAAGCAGATGGAAATAGAAAGTTATAGATAATTAAATCTCACCAGACGAAGCCAACGTTGAAGCTGTGCAAGGTGGTTCTATCACGGAAATTAAGAGAGCTAAGCTGACTAAAATTAGTCAAGAAATGACCCAATACTGGAAGAGGTGTTTGAGGGTGTCAGGATTTTTTTTAAATATGACGTACAATGTTAAATCGAGTGGGAACATAACACTGAATTTTGAGATGGATACATCTTCTATAATAACATGAATTGTATGTTTTTTTGTCATGGACATTATACGGCAGGTAGAGGTATGATATTTTACAATTTGGTAGCACTGGTGCACGACCATGTGCACCTTAAGTTGGGGATTTTAAAATTATGAATATAATTTATAAAAAAATAAAAAACTTTCTTGGGTCTAGGTTAACGCAAGACTTAAAGGTACTAATTCTACGGTTACCTTCCAATTACGAATATTAAACTATAAACATTTCTCACCGGCAACGCACCAGCACACAACCGACTATTTAAATGCTAATTAAAAGATTTAAATAAAATTCATTTTCTTTGTAATATTTTCATTGTTCCTACACCTCTCACTTGAGGTTAAGTGGAAACACATTTCTGTTTCAGTGAACTTTGGACATTGGGAACCAAATATCTTAAGGCCATAGTGGTTCACCATAAGCGGAGTTGACTGTATATTGAGAGCTTGACGCCTTAAGACCGGTGACCACCGGTGTATTTAATTCCAAACCCAAGAAAAAATGGAAATATAGCTCTTTTCATATCTAATTAATGTATTTAAATAGATTAAATACGTCGAGGCTAATGCTTTAGACCACTTGTCAGCTGAAAAGTGCAGCTCAAACTATTTTAACCAAGATATTTTAAACTTTAAATAAGTATTTAGGAAAATCTTTAGAGTTTGCATCTTATAGTATTATTTTACATCCGTAGTGAGCCTGACATATTAGATATAGTGAATATATAGTCGTATAGGTAAAGAACTAATACACCTAGAGGGAAAAAACTTTGTATTAAACTACACCCGCCTTGGTGGCGTAGTTGGCTAACGTGCTCATATCATGTTGAGCTAGACTTCCGAGGACGAGGAGATCGAGGTTCAAATCTCGGTCGGGTGAGTTGAGGGTGGTTTTTCTTAAATGGTTTTCCGCTCTACTTCCACTTAAATGCGGGATCACTTCCTCTATAACTAACCTTCCCCAATTCCTAACCCATTAGTGTAATTAGGACTTAAGTGTATAACCCGAACGGGTAATGAGATACGGTGCTAAGTATTATTATTATTATTATTATTATCACTATTATTACTAACAAATATTCTTTGGGAAACCTTAGTTTTTACGATTACACATAGTGTCAGCCGGAATTATTAAACTGCGTGATCGCTGGTTCGTAAGCATACCAAACAAAGGATCATTAGAATATTAAACTGTGTAATCCCTTTGGGTAACTATCGGATGTGCGCCTCAGGCTTTTTCTTACTCTTATATATATATAATCTCAGTCTTACCCCTTAGACTGCATGACCACCTGCTTGGGTGACTACAAAAACCAATAGACGTAGAAAACTGAGCACATGCTTACGTAATAAGTGAACACTAGAGGTACACAAATTGGAACATTTAATTTTTTTTCTAGATTATAAAATTTTAAAATTTTAACAATGTGATTCGCTTTCTGTTGGAAATTTTTTCTCAAGAGATTTCAATCTTCAATACAAAGGAAATTACAAAAGGTCACTCACTAACTCTACCCGGCTAAACTGATTTGTATTCATCGTGTAGCTAGAAAAGCTCGTGTCTGTAATGAGAGCACTTTTTTTTTAAATCTCCTGTAAAAAATAAAGTAGAAGGAAAAGGGGAGGGGGGAAGGGGTTACGATTGACGGGAAACCTTACAAATATATATTCATCTCAGGTGCTCGCTTTCCTTAAGGCATTATCAATCAATACGTTTTGTTCTGTTTGATTAGTAGAGGACCAAGCGTAGCGTGAAAATAAAAGTTAATCAAACTGTTAATACTTGGAGGATAGAAGAGGAAGGATGGGAGGTAGAGCACACGTATAGTATACTCAATCTCCGATTAATAGGACCGGTTTCGACAGATTCTAGTTCATGAGGATGGGATACTTTACTCCTGGGAGTATCAAGTTTTTTTTCTCAAGATTAGGGTTAGGATTAGGATATCCCCAAGGGTACGTGATGGGTTTCAGGGCACACACGACGTACCAAAGAATTTTATTATTAATCATAAAATATTTCTTAGGGATAATGAGTTAAGTCTTATTAATACACATTTTTAACGTGATATCAATACTTTTTTCTGTCATAGCTTGTTTATCTCATCACTAATACAACTAAAATTTAAAACTACTATTTACCTTTACAAAAAAAGAAGGTATTTGTTTACCATTTTTTAAATGATCTTGAAAGTGGTACGAGAATGTAAAAGTTTGTGAAACACTATTCTGAAGCAAAGGGATAATAAATACGGCCAGTGGAACGGGTTTTATCCGGCCTGCGGACAATTTGACCACCGATAATCTACACTACTATTATAAAGAGGAAAGATTTGATTTTTTGTTTGTTTTTTTGTTTGTAATGGATAAACTCAAAAACTACTGGACCGATTTTAAAAATTCTTTCACCAATATAAGGCTACATTATCGAGTAGAATAGGCTATATTTTATTTTGAAAATTTAGTTTATTCCTCATAAAAATGTCGATAGTCACTCATATTTTATGGTAGAGTCTATGATAATTCTTCAATATGTGTGTTGAAAANGGGGGGTCCTAGTAAATAAATAAATAATTTCAATGAAAAGTACAGAATATATGGTGCTTCTTTATGCAGTAAATAATACATGCATGAATAACCCCTTTGCATATATTGCCGATGCCAATATTTTACTGCCTGTAACCGATACCTATTTAATTTTGTTAAATGATCAATATATTGATTTTCAGTTAAATGACATAACTAAACAACTATTTACAACAATGGTAAATTGGTACTTGGCTATTACGCTTGAATACGCTCTAAGAACTGATCTCAAGGAGTGCTCAATAATCGACACGCAACCGACGTCACACACAATAATATGAAGTATTTTTAATTTTTATTATAAATCCACAACAAATAAAATCATACTGGCCCACCTAATATTGTTGTTAAGTAGTGTTTAACTTTGTTACTTGGAGGAAATCTTTATCTCTAAATATATTTATCAAGAATTTAATAATTTGAAATAAGCGTTAAGATAAAATAAAATGGTTTATTTTGTTTAGAAGGTTGGTTTTGTTGTTTATTATCAAATAAAATACCTAATAAAAGGTTAAAAAAATTGTGTTTAAATTCTGTATTTAAATATTTTTGTTTGAGCTATGAATTATATTTTCACTACTTTAGAGTTTAAAATATATCTAAAGCTTTTTCAATTATCGGCGTAAAATATTTGCATGATGACAAATCGATCATCCTTGGCCGAATGTGCCAATATCATCCGACTAATCGGATTGGTTATCGGCATTGGCCCAGCTCTAATGAATATATATATGTGTGTGTGCGTTTGTGTGGGTATATATATGCATACAATAAAATGTGTTACGTCATTTCCTCACGAAAAAACCTACAGTGAGTCGTATGCTGATTATAATCAGTCGGTTCAGAACGTGAACATTAAATACCTCAAATTATTAGAAACGAAAATTATAGCTCGAACGAGCAGTGAGACACGGTGCATAAAAGAATTAATTTGTCTGATATGTTAAATCCTTCGAAAATAGTGGTATGTATAAAGTACTACTACTTAAAAAGTAGCTTTAGAAAAGGGTTAGAGAGATATTATCAGAAAGTTAAAATTATTAAGAATTAATAAATAGAGTGTTAAATGTTATTGTACTTATAAAAATCTTAATATAAATAAAAACATATTTTAATTCAGATTTTTGCGAGTACAAAACTTTAATTCTCATTATAAACCATATTTTATAAGCACCTTTCGACTCTCTATTTACCAATTATTAATAATTTTAACCTTGTATTGAATAAATTTCCGATCATTTGTTTTGACTATTTGTAGTCTATATATAACAATTTTATTGTACAAGGCTTAGTCATACACATAATAATAGCATAAACGCTCCTTATTGATACACTATTAAGAATGTTTTCTATATGAATAGTTATCCGCCTCGGTGGCGTAGTTGGGTAACGTGCTAGTCGTGTTAATCTCGACTGCTGAGGACGGGGAGATCGAGGTTCGAATCTCGGTCGGGTGAACTTGGGGTGGCTTTTTCTAAAGGGTTTTCCACTCTCCCTCCACGCAAATGCGGATTCATTTCCTCTAATTCAACCTTCCCAATTCCTAATCCATTAGCGTAATTAGTACTTAAATCGTATAGCCCAAACGGGTAGTAAGACGCGGTGCTAAATATTATTATTATTATTATTATTATATGAATAGTTAGAAGTTGATNTCTCGGTGATCTTGGGTTCAACTACTCTCCTCGGAGTCCATTGTTCGTGGATCAAACCCAGCCTGGGTCAACGGATTTTTCTTGAGTGATAAAAATCCGTAGCACAACTTATTTCGGAGGGGAAGTAAAACCATCGGTTTCAAGTAGATTGTGGCATGTAAAATAATACTGGAACGTATGTGAAAATACCACTCTCGTTAAAATGTGTAAGCCCTTTCACTATCGCTCATAGAAATTTTCGCGTGTTGATATAATCAGCCGGTTCATAAATCGCAGGTTAAACACATACATAGTTAGAGAGGTTATGTAAGGTTGGGACGTAGTATGTTGTGGTCGACTTACTTGTAGGATCGATCCCTTTGTCCCGAGGGCAACGCTGCCTGGTGGACGTCCCTGCCTTGGTGGGAGGCCAACACAGCACCGAGTCCCACGTCCAATTACAGTACACGTCTGGAATAAAGAACAAGCAAACATCGGTACATTAAGTTGAAATATAGTGTCGTCACCAAAGTACTGGTAGAATACCAGTTAACTTAGAGCTACATTTTGTTATAATGTTATAAAAAAAACTCCAACTTCCACGTGTTATTCATCTCTCTCTAAAGCACATTGACATTTAGTACGTTCCTAAATTAGTTGTACGTTCAAGTCAAATGTTAATAATAACTTTATTTAAGTGTCAGGGATCGAGAGGATGACATAGGAGGAAACCCACCTTCATTAGCGTGCTCATCTGGCTGAGAATCGAATTATTCTAACACCATTAACCATATCCATTAATAACCGCTTTCTAAAAAGCCAATTTAGGGGTCAGTGATTTCTCAGGCTCTTTAAACTTTATATATGCACACTATTTTTTTCAAAAGAAAAATATAATTCTAATCTTTTAAACATTCTTAATTACATACGCTATGGCATTAGGAATTCGAAAATTCGTTGTCGCACTTACAAAAGTAGGCCACCCATCCCCATCTTGAGTTAGCTCTATCCAGTCTTCTTGATTATACCCTATCCCTATCTTAAGCTAGTTTTATCCAGTACACATCATTATAACCTATCTTGAGATAGTTTTATCCAGTACAGATTATTATAACCTCTCCATATCTTAAGCTAGTTTTATCCAGTACACATCATTATAACCTATCCCTATCTTAAGTTAGTTCTATCCAGTCAACCTCATTACACTATATCCCTATCTTGAGCTAGTTATAGCCAGTCCACCTAATTATAACCTATCCCTATCTTGAGCTAGTTCTATCCAGTACACATAATTATAACCTATATCTATCTTAAGCTAGTTTTATCCAGTACACATCATTATAACCTATCCCTATCTTGAGCTAGTTCTATCCAGTCCACCTCATTATAACCTATCCCTATCTTGAGCTAGTTCTATCCAGTACACATAATTATAACCTATCCCTATCTTAAGTTAGTTCTAACCCGCCTCGGTGGCGTAGTTGGCTAACGCGCTTGTCGTGTTGAGCTCGGCTGCTGAGGACGGGGAGATCGAGGTTCGAATCTCGGTCGGGTGAACTGGGGGTGGTTTTTCCTAAATGGTTTTCCACTCTCTCTCTCTCTCCACGCAAATGCGGGTTCACTTCCTATAATTCAACCTTCCCAATTCCTAATCCATTAGAGTAATTAGTACTTAAAGCATATAACCCGAACGGGTAGTAAGACGTGGTGCTAAATAGTATTATTATTATTATTAAGTTAGTTCTATCCAGTCAACCTCATTACACTATATCCCTATCTTGAGCTAGTTCTATCCAGTACACATCATTATAACCTATCCCTATCTTAAGTTAGTTCTATCCAGTCAATCTCATTACACTATATCCTTATCTTTAGCTAGTTCTATCCAGTCCACCTCATTATACTCTATCCCTATCTAAGGTTAGTTCTATCCAGTCCATCTCATTACATCCTATCGCTTTCATGTCCATTATAATGTTATCCTACAATCTGTTCTTAAACTAGGCACAAAAATATCAATCATGAATGTAAAGCCCATGTTTGTATATAAAATAAAATATATGTAATTATAAAGGAGATGTACATATGTAAAACCCGCCTCGGTGGCGTAGTTAGCTAACGCGCTAGTCGTGTTAAGCTCGACTGCTGAGGAAGGGGATATCGAGGTTCGAATCTTGTTCGGGTGAACTGTGGGGGGGG
>CABEEJ010000144.1:218805-239388 GCA_901482245.1 Timema douglasi
GGGGGGGGGGGTTCCTAAATGGTTTCCCACTCTCCCTCAGCGCAAATGCGGGTTATCTTCCTCTAAATTCAACCTTCCCAATTCCTAATTCATTAGCGTAATTAGTACTTAAGCGTATAACCCGAACGGGTAGGAAGAAGCAGTGCTAAAAAAAATACATATGTAAAAACATATTCAAATTCATGATTGATATTTTTGTTCTTAACCTAAGAATTTATGTTAGTTTTTCTATTGAATAAAAAAAGTTTTTCTTATTTTGTCGGGTCTGCCAACGGATAATAAATGCTAACTACCAGTTTGTTTATCGGGCGCTCATGATTCAGCGTACACAATAATCTATAGAAGTTTACCCATAAACAATATTAAAATAAGTTTCATCCTTATGTTAGCTAGAATTAACAATCCCCAAGATTATTCCTACATATAGTCCTTGCTGATATATTCCATATGAGACTGTGTCCCATTATTTTAAATATTATTTCCTATCTCTTGTAAATAAAATTTCGTGATCAACCAACTTAAACATAACATTATATACGCTTACCGATTATTTTTTCCGCATGAATGTTTTTTTGTACTAGTTAAGTTTTTACTCTCGGCAAGCAAAATATAATTTCCTAAGGAATAAAACTGATCATATTTTAACAGATCTTCTAAAACTGCTTTATGTTTACATAATTCAAATTTTTGTAGGAATAATAACGCGCAGGTAAACAAATAATAAAGTTTTAAGTTAGTGTACAAACATTCTACAAAAATTGCTTAAAGTATTATAAACATTTATAATATATAGTGTTTTATGTCTATAACGGGAATGCCAGGCCTCCACCGTGGTTCGGATTCCATGTTAAACTGTAGGTCCTCCATTTCATCTCACAATCACCCTACCATTACACAATTAGCGTAAGTGCGTATAACCCGAACGGGTAGTAAGACGCGGTGCTAATAATAATAATATGTCTATAACGCTTCTATCGTGTTGGATAGAGTAAAGTCGAATGCGGCACGTGGCTGTGGCGATGGCAAGCTATGTTTGAAGGGGCTGTGCTATAAAAATATTTTGTTCTTTGGGCATAAGGCTTTTAATCTAAAATAAATGCATAGTCCAATTTCATAGAAAATTAGAAAATACAAATATATATTTTGGGGCCTATATTGATAATATCTTACAATTTTATTAGTATCCAGCAATCCCGCACGGCGTTGCCCGTTACCCACTGTGGTATAAGAATTATATAAATCCTCTTTATACCATACTAGATCCTTCCCTCCCATCGCAATATTATTTTCAACACACATATTGAAGAATCATCATAGACTCTACCATAAATAATGAGTGACTATCGGCATTTTTATGAGGAATAAATTAGATTTTCAAAATAAAATATAGCTTATATTACCCGATGATAATGTAGCTTTATATTGGTGAAAGAATCTTTAAAATCGGTCCAGTAGTTTTTGAGTTTATCCATTACAAACAAAAAATCAAATCTTTCCTCTTTATAATACTAGTGTAGATATCCCGTGGGAATTAAAAAAAATCTAGCCTTATTCCTTGTCTACATAATAAAAGGAACCTCTGCGCAAAATTTCAGCTTTCAAATTCCAAGGGTTTGGGCTGGGCGTTGATGAGTCAGTCAGTGAATCGGGACTTTTATTTCTATATATATATAGCTTTAGGTATTTATGATCTGTATCAAAGTGACAGCTACATATCACATAGCTTAACGTATGCATAATATGAAAGTATATCTAATAATTTTGATAGCTGTAAGGTTCTTATTATGAAAAATGGACTGTACAAGGGGAGTTTGCCCTACCTACACTTTGAAAGATGAGTATACAACCCTCAGGACACCAGTGTGATCCATGTAGTATTGCCAGTGTACGGTGGTAATAGAAAGGAGTACGTTGTTAGCCGACATGTCTATTATTATTATTTAGCACCACGTCTTACTACCCGTACGGGTTATACGCTTTAATTACTAATCACGCTAATGGATTAGGAATTGGGAAGGTTGAATTAGAGGAAGTGAACCCGCATTTGCGTGGCTGGAGAGTGGAAAATCATTTAGGAAAAAAAGTTCCGCCAACCGAGATTCGAAACTCGATCTCCCCGTCCTCAGCAGTCGAGCTCAACAGGACTAGCGCGTTAGCCAACTACGCCACCGAGGTGGGTGTTAGCCAATATGAATAGTTTGATCGTATTAATACTTTCATACAAAAATTGTACTGTACGCTTTATTAGAACCATACTATTTGTTGTAACTTTTTGTGGGAAATATATAAATATATTTTAATTTCTTTAATAAAGGGACCAACTTTTATACAATTACAATTTGAAAAATATTAAAATTATTAAATTAGGCCTAATAGTTTAATTACGAGGTACAACTTCAGACAATCGTTAAGATGTACCAATATCGTATATGTATACAGTAATCCTATTTTTTTTCTTTTAGAATTGAGTCACAAAACAAATATATGACGCTAGAGTGTGCGGATCAAAAGGAAGAGGTAGTAAATGTAAGCCATGTTAAATGTTGTAGACGAATGTGTGAAAAAGAGAAAGATAAAGAGTTTAAAGAATAAAAGAGAATATATGATTCGATGTATTAATGTTGTTGAAGCGAAGGGAATATGAAAGGATAGGGAAATGTGGAGAAAGTTAATGAGGGTGGATTAAGTAACGGAGTTGTTCTTTGAGCTATATGCGCAGTTTATTGCCTACCATGTAAGGGAACGGAGTGATTATTAGTAATTATATAAAAAACTACTGAGCCAATTTTAACAAACAAACACTCATTTTAAAAGTAGGATGTAGGCAACAAACAACCAAAACCAGATTTTCCTGCAGAATATACAGTTCTTAGAGTTGTGCCTTAAACCATGCGGTGACCGAAGCTGGTTTTATAAAAATTAAATACTTCTCTTTGGTTAAAAATAATAGCAACTTGATATACATAAAAGAAAAATGACAACCTCGGAGTTTTTTGGGTAGCTATTATAAAATACTATATAAAACAAATAGAATTATTAAATTTAGAGAGAGTAACAAAAAGTCGCGATTTATATGTATTTATACTTTCTCTAATCCCCTTGGGGATTGGAGTATTGTGATCGTAAAAAAATATCTAATTCATTTTTTTAGTCGACGTTTTATGAACCCTGAAATAGACGGAGAGCATAGTGATAACCACCTATTCTATATCCGCCTGTATCTCGGTCTACATCCAAAAAACTTTCACAGGCTAAAAAGTTGGTATCAATGGTTTTTCTAAGATTCCCCTAAGGAATTTTTGGAATTGAATACCTAACCCTAAAATTAAGGGTAGTTTACTGAAGGGCAAAAAGAGTAAATTCTCTTGAAATTCGCTTTAACAATTTTGATTAATTTTTTTATCTAAGTATGATTTAATATTACAAACAAATTGGCAAAAAAATTCTCCATTTTTTCATTAAAACTACTTTGAGGATACTTTACATAAAATAAGTGGAAATATTCAATTTAGATAATAAAATATCCGCCACTCTTTAGATAGATTAATAATATGAAATCGTAGTACTAATAAAATTAAACATCTTTTAGATTAAATATATTTTTATAAAACTTAAATTTTGAGAGGCTTTGAAATGTGAAATTGATTGCTATGCTCTTTGGTGAAGTGTTTCCGCAACAATGCTTATTAACTAGTTAACAAATATTAATAGTTTTTAGTAAATGTCTATTTTAAGATGAAGAAGAGAGCAAATCTGGGCGGTACACTGTACCATTCATTTCTATTTTAAAGACGGGTGGATTTATTTTAACGCGAATTTTCATAGAGTAAAATATTGTACTTATGTACCTTTTTAATCGGTCTCAAATTGAATGCTAAATCAAGCCTATTTTCTTCTGAGTCACGAGTGATCTTAAGTTTTTAAAAGAGAGTTAAGTTTCTATGCTATGGATGTTTACTGTGTGTTCTAAAGCTCATTTTGTCCTTCCACATTCCACCCTGTCCTGTTTGAAGTGTCCAAATATTGATCGGACTTGAAGAAGTAGAAGAAGAAAAGCAGCAAACCAACTTTATTCTCACTCTCACATATTATCACCTCTGGGATTTCTCACCATTTTATTCGCGTCACGTCCGTAATGTGATGTTTTGATACTGAATTTAAACTCAACAAGGAGCTAAAATTTTGAATAGTACAGATTTTTTCTTTTTGTTGGATGATTTTTAAAATTTATGATGTTATGAAACGTATTTGAAAATTATTTTGAAAGTATCTGGGTACTTTTAACAAAGAAAATATTACGAAATATTAAGGAGTGGATGTAAGAGAAATGGCTTGAACGTTGGAACCACGCAGAGTAAGGACGAGGTAGTTAAATTTTAGAGAAAATGTACCCAAATTTGCGTGGATAGATAGTGGGGAAACATTTAGGAACCCCTTCAAGTGCGACCGAACAGGATTTAAATCCCAATCTCCCGGTCATCTGCACCAGTCTATTGCGAGAGTAATGTCTTAGGTCATTCTACCAACCAAGTGTGTTATTTGGAATCGAATTTCTTTGAAACGTAACATAATCAGTGCTGTCAAAATTAACCTGTTGTTTTTTAAATATATTACCTGTCAATATTTTAAGTTGTACTTATTTATCGTTAATAAATTGTTCATCGCTGGTGTACACAGTCCTGGTTTGTAGAATCAATTATGACATTAAAAAGTGAGTGTAATTATGCCCCAAAGCCGTGGCGGCAATTTATAACTATGCGGTTATGACGTAATTTAGTTAAACAATTTCTCGTTTATGACGTAATGGATGAAATTGCGATTTTTTTACTCACCGCCTCTAACAACCTGTTATGACTATACACATTGTGCGTTGTTTGAAATAATCACATTTACTTGAAGAGTTGTGTCAAGACATGCCCGTGGGGAACAGTCCTAACATCTATTTTAGAAATCACTGCTACGAGGCACGTCAATACAAAGTGACAATTCGGAAATTATGGATTTCATTTACTTTTAATCGTTTGGGTTGTTTTATCATATTTATTATTATTATCACCGCGTCTTACTACTCGTTCGAGTTATAAGCACTTACATTAATGTGTAATGGTAGGGTGATTGTGAGATGAAATGGGGGACCTACAGTTTGACGTGTAATCCGAACCACGGTGGAGGCCTGGTATTCCACACATTCACAAGTTGTGATTAATACACGTCTTGTCAGAGGTGAAGGAAGGGTTTGGTAATCAGATAAATCTGGACCGTGACCGAAGATTGAACCCGGGACCTCAGCACAGAAGTCTGACACTTTACCCCTAAGCCACCATGTCACCTTTTATCATATTTACATTGGGGATTTTTCAATATGCGTCACAAGTCACACTCTTTTTACCGAGTTGCGTCCTTAAGAGGGGACAGATTAAATTTTACTTGCATCTGAGTTGCATCAGAAGGATGGAACGGATACATTTTACTGCTACTTGATTTGCATCCAAAGGAATGCAATATAAGAAATAAAATAATGTTGTAAGGCTTAACTAAAGTGTGCTCAAAACGATACATAAAATAATAATTCAGTCAATTCTACAGTCAACTGTTATATAAACTCTCCTAGCTTAACCAGCAAACAGCAAAGATAATTCAAATTAAGATTGAGTGTTTGTATTATTATTATTATTATTATTATTATTATTACCGTAAACAACTGACTGAATTAATGGGTCTTGTAATAGTTATATAGATGAAACTCGTCTGGACCCAGTTCTGTCCTGGTTCGGTCTGAGGGTCACAGGATGCAACTTGTTACTTAACATGCACTCCTAATGATTCCAAAACCATTTTATGGATGCAAGCTCACCTCCAATACAATACAGTACCATACACAGCTCATTTTATTTGATCTTTTTAAATAGTTTTTTTAGAACCTCATCTTAGTACTCTTTCGAGTCATACACCTGTGTACTAATTATTCTTTTAATTTAGGGATTGGGAAGGTTTAATTGAGAAGTGTACCCGCATTTGCGTGAAAGGAGAGTTAAAATCATTTAGTAAAAAACCTCGGTGCATCCAACTGGGGACGAACCCCGATCTCCCCGTTTTTGGTAGTCTAGTCCAACATGAGAGTAGCGTGTTAGACCACGTGGCGGCCACCGAAGTGGGTCATTTCTTTGTTCTTTATGCCTATTGTATGGTAAGATAATTGCAATATTGTCATGATTATTCTGCGTAAAATACCGTACAATGTAGTAATTAGATATTTTAATATTTATGTACAGTATATCACTCCATAAAGAATTAAATGAAAGAGAAACACTTAAAAAAAAACGGACACTTTCTAAATACAAACACATTTCATATCCAATAAGTATTCGTCTTTAAATGCTTTGGCTTTATTTAATTTTTACATTTATGTATTTTTAATGGTCATTTAAAATGTGAGTGCATTCTTTTTTTATATAACATTTTAGTATTATTGGTTTAAATGTAATATTACTTATTCTTCATTAACTTTAACTCGGACACATTTTAACAAAAAGCTTATTTATTTTTTCATTTTTCATTTATTTATTGTTTTTTCCAGCTTTTTTATTAAAAAAAATTCATTTGAGATTTAACTTTAAGGTATATTCATGGTTTTTAATGAGTTGTATTGTGTTTAGTATGTTTGTCATTTATTTTGATGACGTATCTATTTTATATTATTCCCGGTGTATAATTATTCTGTAACGGTTTGTTTTATTTGTTAAAATCATAATGATACTCTATGGACGTTAAACAGGCTATGTTCATTTCTTTTATTTATTCACCCATTCATGAAACCACAGCAATTAGAGATATATGGATTTTTAAAAGTTTTACATATTAATGTTTTAAAAATAGTCGCTTAATTAACTGAACAAAGATACATTATTTTTCATTTTAAAACTGAACAGCTATCTTTGGAAATAAATGGCAAACATTTAGTCAATATTAACAAAAATGTTTGTAAACTATGTTCTTTTAAAGCTATAATTAATAATATAATATTTAGCACCGCGTCTTACTACCCGTTCGGGTTATACGCTTTAAGTACTAATTACTCTAACGGATTAGGAAATTGGGAAGGTTGAATTAGAGGAAGTTAACCCGCATTTGCGTGGAGTGAGAGTGGAAAACCATTTAAGAAAAACCACCCCCAGTTCACCCGACCGAGATTCGAACCTCAATCTCCCTGTCCTCGGCAGTCGAGCAGCTCAACACGACTAACGCGTTAGCCAACTACTCCACCGAGGCGGGTTTTTAAAACTATAAGCCGCTAGAAAACAGAAATCTTTCGCGTGTAAAAAACTAACAAATATTTGGACTCGTCTTCTCGCCCCTCGATAATTAAACATGTGTATATCAAAATTATGTTGGTGTTAAGGGTGCTTAAGAATAACTTTTCCTACCAAAAACCTACTATAAAGTATGATTCCAATAGTAAAATAGCACTTTCAGAAGGTCCTTCCACCAAAATCAGTGTATTATTATTATTAGCACCGCGTCTTACTACCCGTTCGGGTTATACGCAATTACGCTAATGTGTAATGGTAGGGTGATTGTGAGATGAAATGGAGGACCTACAGTTTAACGTGGAATCCGAACTATAGGGGATACCTGGTATTCCTCACATTCACAAGATGTCTTGTCAGAGGTGAAGGAAGGGTTTGGCAAAATCAGTGAAAATGTCGAGCTGTTAAGAGATTCATTCATTCCTATTGCCATTATTATACTTCGTTTTGCAGTCTTACCTTTACGAATTACATTATGGTCCAATCTTATAAGCTACTCCATAGTGTATTGCGTCAAAGTAGGACTCATATCGTCAAGTGTAATCGTAGCTTACTCTTTCTCAACCCGAAAGGTAGAAAGCATAGCTTCTATGGTTCCACTATGGTGTAACGTTTTAGATAGGCCATGGTGTAGTGTGTCAAGGTTAGACTTTTACCTTTTAAATAAAATAGTGTACTTATTAAGATTCCAGCTCACAGCGGGTTAACCGGTGAAATTACACACGATTAGGATCGAACCAGTGCACGTGTGGGGAGAGGTATTCTGAATTATTCATAGGAAGCGTTCAAGTAATACATAGGCACATTATTTGCCATTTTGGACCCCACTTATCCCCATTGTAACCAAAAATAAGCAAAGACCTGTGCCACCTTCCCGTCTTTCTTACGTTATATCCAACCGTTAATTTTTATGCAATTTATAAACTGCTGGTAATAAAGTTAAAAGAGAGGTATACATTAATGGTGCGTAATAATTCGCTATAAACACTTTTGTAAAACGAATTTAAATTTATTCTGATAAACCGGTAAATAAAAAAAGAAAATAACATTTAAAAAATAATTTATACTTTGTTGAAATTATATAAAAAAAGGATTATTAGTGAACACCTGAATAGTTATAGTTATAAAAAAAGGCTCTAAACTATTTTTAATCTGATGACCTAGGTACTTGAATCTACGTCTCAACACTTTTAATTATAACGTGTTCATTTGGGATGGTTGGGTCACTGCCCCATTCTAGTCCGTCTCTCTCTCTGGCTGATGTAAGCATTGTTCTGCCCTTACCCCTTGTCAGCAAAAATAAGCAATGCTTGAACTCACTTCCCCCCTAGGGTGCTTACTTAATACTTGAACGCTTCCATATGACAACAGAGAAATAGACGCCAGGTAAATAGTTTTTTGTTTATTTAAAATCAAATATTTGTTCTTGGTGTATTTTTTTATTTTGTTATTTTAAAGTCTAGGCATTACAAACACATCTGCAATTTTGGTCGATTAATTCATCACATTTAATTGTAGGTCTACTCTACAAAATTATTGATTTTAAGTACTCATTTAAACATAAATAAAAAGTGGAAAGTTATTTTAGTTCAAAATTCAGCTAATTCTTAATTGGCACACTTGCCAAAAAAGTTTTGCCCTCCCAAATATATAGATTACTCTTGCATCATTTGGCCAATTTATTAATTACATAAAGTAAATGAAACCCAACATGAATCAAATCAACAACCACTCAAATTACTTATTCTGGTATGCGATTGGTTACACTGTAGAACGTTCTTTCTACCGCAGACAAATGCAATTTTCTAAATATTTCACACTCCTTCTTCTTTACAGAGTTCAAGGCCCATTCTATCTTGAAAACCCTTTGATTTATTTGTGTTGCGTTTTATTTATACAAATTGATCTTTTAATAAGTTTTTTGTTCATTTTCTAAACATAAAGAGGTAAAGTGATATCTTGACCCCCCTTCCCCCTCCTTGAATCCAAGATACATACACATTTACATATTTACATACATATTATTTCATAATATATATGTACATTAACATTATTTTTTTTAAAGCAACTCAAGTTAAGGGTCATCCATTGATCACGTTGACGTATTGCTTATTTCTTACCTTTTTTGACCACACCCCTTCCAATCCCATTTAACACCAAATATACACCTTTTAGCCTGATCCTTCCCCTACAACCTGTGTTACGTAACTTTTCACATCTATAGGTTCTTTTTGGTAACACCGTGTCCTACCACCCGTTAGGAGTATACGCTTATATACTAATTAGGATCATGATTTTAGGGATTAGGAAGGTTATATTTAAATGAAGTGTACCCGTATTTGCGTCAAGGAAAAGTGGAAAACTATTTTGGAAAAAAAAACTATACACTCAACAGAGATTCGAACCTCGGCAGTCTAGTCCACTACGAGATTATATAGCTAATCTCATTATTTCATGGGTAAGTTTTTGTTACACTAAAATAGTGACTCAGATTTTAAAAAAAAATCCAAATCTTAAGTTATCTATAAGTATGTTTACTAACGCTGAACCTGTGTTACGTAACACTGTGATGTAACCGTCCTCCTTCCATGTAACAGTAAGTGGACATTAGGGCTCACCCCACCCCCCCTACCTCTCAACATGGTTACGTAGTTAATGGGTGACCCCCTAGGTGTTATGTTGTATGTCAGCCGAGATTTTCATATTGTTTGAGTTGCGATAATTTGAATAGGCTTATAGCGTCAGGTGGCGTATGTTGCGTCATATTGTGTGTTGTCGGTCGGTATTAAATATACCTATCTGTATCTCCCTATTCACCCCCCCCTCCCTAAGCCCACGCGCTACTGAAAACATCAATTATTTAGACCAACCTCCCACATGATGGGCCCGCTGATGATTCTGCAAATCCTTTACCATGTGTGAAATCTACCACTGATCAACTCAAGCTTTCTTTTTTTAATTTGTCTTTAGCGCTTTTATAATAATATTGGGTCAGTCCAGCCGCCGCGCCGCCGTCGGACACGTGGGGGAAAAGGCGCCATTTGCGTTTCTATGCTTTTCCGTTGAAAGGGAAATCAGGGTTTGAATCCGCATAAGATATGAAATAGTGCTTATTTACTCCTAACACAATTTTACAATATCTCTTTACAAAAAATGTGGTGCACAAAAAAAACAAAAAAAAACAAGCTCTTTAAGATCGTATCTCCTTGTCAACATTCCGTGAACTATCACTGATGCTAGATTTGAAGAAGAAAAAATACAGTACAAATGTATTAGATATAAAATGAAATGTACTTATAAATATAATATATTAATCCAACAAAACGGCTAAATGCTTAATTTAGACAACTTAAAACTTTTTAGCTGTAAACAGGCTGTAAAGTGCATTTAAAATGCTTACGTTCAACAGGTATTTCAAACATCTCCCTCCTTCCTTTTAATTATTGTTTTGGTGACCTGGTGGTCTAGGGGTAAGGTGTCGGACTTTTGTGCTGGGGGTTTGGTGTTCAATCCTCGGTCTAGGCACAGATTTATCTGATTAATAAACACTTCGTTCACCTCTGACAAGACGTGTATTAATCTCAACTTGTGAATGTGGGGAATTCTAGGCCTCCACCGTGGTTCGGATTCCACGTTAAACTGTAGGGGTCCTCCATTTCATCTCACAATCACCCTACCATTACGCATTATCGTAAGTCCGTACAACCCGAACGGGTAGTAAGACGCGGTGCTAATAGTAAAGATGATTTTTGTTTCCCTCAATTTAAGGACGATCAACAATTATTTGATTTACCATTCAGTTTTACTGTGACTGAAACATGTTTTCAGAGCGATAAAATTAAAATTGGGGTATATTATTGAGGTATGTCTGTATAACATATAAATATCAAGTTTGGATAGAATCCACCAAATCTTTTCTGCTCTAGCAGCAGGTACATGCATACTTAATGATGAGAAACACATTTTTGAGTTCAAGGGCACAAAATCCATCAAGATCTATCATAATCTTTTGTTCTAAGCGGTTCTTTATTAATATACTCTCTATGTGTAAAAGTAAAATATTATAAAGATACTATACAACATTTGGACAGTCCCTCTAGAAAATATAAGGATCAACTATTTTTTTAATACAGCGTCTTACTACCCGTTTGGGCTATACGCTTATGAACTGATTACTCTAATGGTTTTAGGGATTATGAAGGTTATATTTAGATGAAGTGTGCCAGCATTTGCGTGGAGGGAGAGTGTGGAAACTATTTAGTAAAAACTATCCTCAATACACCCAACAGAGATTCGAATCTTGGTCTCCCCATGATCGGTAGTCTAGTCTACTGCGAGAGTAGCGCGTTAGACCATGCGGCCGTCGAAGCGGTTAGTTTGTTCTATTATCATAAAGTCTACTTCCGCCAATGTGCATCAATAAAATGAGCTCAACTGTGGATATTCCTGTTGAAATACCTGGTATGACCGATTGCCAGTTCATAGAGAGGATGGGGCGCACTAACAACTTTAAATAATACGAGAGATGTTTACTATCCTATATTAAACTAAGTTAATACCTTGGAATATAAAATATACAAGTATTTACAAAGATGATAGTGGTTACATGGTAACTGTTTATTGGTAAACTTCCCTAACTCTATAATGTCCTTGGACCATGCAGAGGTCTTAAGTTTCTTAACATCCTTTGACACGACTGTCCTGCTAGTCGGTCAGTTTGTCTTTGGCCGAACTCCGGTTCATGAACCGGTCATTCGTCCCTAACTGGAATTTACATGATAAGTACGGAAGCCATTGTCTAAAGACTAGGAACGTAATCGTAAGCTAGGTGGGCGCCCTAAGTTGCAACCATTCCTAGTTTAAATTATTGACGTCTGTTGCTGCACATTATTAATTTTTAGTGCAGCTACACTCTATTCTACATGTTGATCACTTTTTGGCTCCCACCATACGCATATAACTACACATTTTATAAAATAGAAAACTGAATTCTAGATATATTCAAAATTTGGCATAGATTAAACTTCATATTGAAGTAAAAAACCGTAAAAGAATGTTTCCCCGTGCAAGTTGTCCATTATGCTTCACGGTGTGTATTTGTAGGCCTATAAAAACACTCTAAAAGTCACACATTAAAAAAATGATAATAATATTTTAGTTCGTTAATTTTAATCAATTTGTCATGCACACGGGAATCGAATATTACTCGTATATCCAATGCAGCTGTATCCGTACTAAAATATAATTTTGATCTCCCATGCTTCAATAAACATATACAACTATTATTGTACAAACGTTTACTTTCTACAACCCAGTAATTTTATAATAGATTCGTCCACTACTACCAAAATGAAAGTTATTCCAATTGGATAACTTGAAGTAGAATTTTTTATTTGAGTGGTTCTAGAAAAAAAAAGTGAGAGAAATGATGTGCACCTTTTTGTTTTGACAAGAATATGTGGTCCTACTGTGTTCTTTTTTTAAAAAAAACTTACGATTTAATAAAACAGAGGCTACACATAAACTTATATTTGAAATCGCCAGCGGTTTCAATGTCAGAATTTCCTAAGTTTATGTCTTGCCTAAAATGTGGCTTTTGTGAATATTTTATTCGCTCATTATCAAAAGTGGATATTGGGGTGCTACCGCAGCGCGTGCTTATATTGTTTAAAGTTGATCTGACCACCTTGTTACGTCATCCAATGAACCACAATGTTGGTGGCGTGTTATCTAATTTCCTTCCGATTATTAATCATTAATGTTGATCTAATAAAGTTACAGCTTGTATCAGCCATGTCTCCTTGTGGTTATGGTATCGATGAAAGGAGAGTTATTAATTATGTTAGAATAGGTGGGTCAACATCCTTGGTAAACATATTGTATTTGATCTATTTGTTGTAATCTTAAACTATCCATTTAAGCTTATCAGGGGATATATTTTGTTAGACTAACAATAACAATTCTATCTTTCAACCTTTACTTCTTTAATTACATTAATAGCCTATTTCGGTAGTTATTATTATTAGCACCGCGTCTTATTAACCGTTCGGGTTATACGCACTTACGCTAATGTGTAGTGGTAGGGTGATTGTGAGATGAAATGGAGGACCTACAGTTTAACGTGGAATCCGAACCACGGTGGAGGCCTGGCATTCCACACATTCACAAGATGTCTTGTCAGAGGTGAAGGAAGGGTTTGGTAATCAAATAAATCTGTGCCGGGACCGAGGATTGAACCCCGGCCGCCAGCACAGAAGTCTGACACCTTACCCCTAGACCGGCAGGTCACCTATTTCGGTAGTTGAATTGTCTAAATCATCACTCTCTCAATCTACTAAATAGGTGATGACGTGGATATCGGGGTTCAAATCTTAGTTGGGTGTATTTAGGTTTTTTTCTTAATTGGTCCATTCTCTTTCTCTACCCAAGTACGGGAACACTTCCTCTAAATTCAACCTATGTATAACGCACTAGCCAATTTAGAACATGTGTGTTTAGCCCAAATGGATAGCTAGATGCGACGCTAAAAAAAAATTAGTTATATTTACACAGTTAGACCGAAACTTGCTGTCCAAAATTATTGATAATTTAAACACAATTTCGGAATATTAAAAATTATTATTATTATTATTATTATTATGTTTTACCTAGATCGGTTGACACGTGGACTAAATGTTTGTTTAATATTTTCTCGTTTTATTATTGATGGGTTCGAATGATGGGTGGGTGTACTAAATTTGACTTATCCTAGTTTGTTTTCCCCTCTCCTTCCTCACCAAATTTACACTTTTTCATTCCTTCCTTATTAGTTTCATTAAAATGGGGCGGGGAAAAATAAAACTTTTTACTATAGTGTTTATCGACCTTTGTTAGGAACGTTAATTTAAAAGGACCTATCTTGAATAAAAAAGTATAAATAAAACGAGAGTAAAACTAAAAAAAAAAGTGGGCCTATATTGTGAGACTATTCTTATTTGTATATTTTCAGAACTAAAAAAATAAAAAAATAAAACTATAAATGATATTATATCTTTGAGATTTTATTTTCAATTGTGTATTGTTGAAATTACTAAGATAATTTAAAACTCAAAAGAATTAACTTTATTTATAGTGTTTATATAAAAATAAATACCAAGGTCGAGAGTAAATTAAATTTAACTACCCGTCAAGACTATTGACCACATAGTTCGTTTGACTTTTAGATATAAAGAGAGAGATATAAAATACACTAGCAATATTTGCACTGTCCAAAACATGCCTACTAATATTTTGTTGACCTCAATAAATAGAAACGACAAAACATATATCAAGCAAAATATAAAAACATTAAAAAAAATCTAGACTTCACACCGTTCTTTATTTTCTATATCCAATGTTTTATGCCCCTTTGAACTTCTTTAAATTCTTAACACTGATTTTGTCTCGTCTTATAAAAGTATAACTACATTAAGAAATTGAGTGTGCACAGAAAAAAACAAGATATATAAGTCTGGATATGGGTCAGAAGATACCATACTCTCAAGCAGATCCTCTTTCATCCCCTATCATACCTCTCCATTAAGACCCGATGAGTTAAACGCACTAGTTGTTGTGCAGTTCTAATCATTCGTGGAGAATGGTCAGTTAAATAATCCATTGCTACATTAATGGGAAATAGCAATTCGCAAATAGGCTATAGTGTTAACCAGTCAAGTTAGGCTCCTCTTGTCAAAGCTCCACTGTCCGCAAATGATCACGAGTGATGTGGAGTATCTATAATTTAGCAGCTCTAACTGTATTCGCCCCCACCAGGATTTGTTTGGCGAATTATCAATTATTTCTCTGCGATTATTGAAAAGGCTTACCGGAAGCGGGCTACACCAACAATCATAATGTAAAACTAGTAGTAAATTATTGAAACTTAAACGAGCTACTACAAGAACAGTTGAAATAAGCTCGGATCATTTGAAACGGGACTCTGGGGTTCAATTACATCCCAAGAGAGGTCACAACTAAATCATATCCTCTAACAGCACATGCCGGGATTCAATATCAGCCCCTAACTCAATAAGACGGGTATTAATAACACCTTCCTACAGGGTAGGCCGGGATTCAATCATCACGTCAGATGTAAGAGGACGGGATTTAACTACACCCTCTTACAGGGTAGGCTGAGATTCAATCTCGGCCTCTGATGCAAGAGAGCGGGATTTTAATCATACCCTCTTTCATGGGATTCCACTATTAAATTCAAATAGGGTGCACTAGGAGTGTTTTTCCCTTAGTACATCCCCAACCACCTTATAAGCAAATGCTGATTCATTTATTATTCAGCTCTTCACCGTATCTTGTATTTTATGTGTATCCTAAGCCTACATTGGATCCGTATTTTATTACTAATATATATTATAATATACTAATGGTATATAAGAATCCTACATTTTTTCCGTATTATTTACTAATATATATAGACTATTTCCTCCAGACACTCTCTTTTTTTTATAAAATATATATTTTATTACCGCAATATTTTCGTTATTTGTACAGCCTGAACTAATTTATAGTGTAGTCTCGATATAGTAGTTTTTTGTACGACAAATTGGCTAATTCGTATTTTTATTAGTAGGTGCATTATTATTATTACTATGAAAATACTACTTTTATTTGTCAAATAACTTAATGTTTTTTATTTTTAATACACAAAACATAATTTAAGTTAAAAGAATAATACATTTTTAATATTGTTTCTAGGTTTTTGTTTAAAAAAAATTAGAGATGTATCCAACTAAATTATAGAATATCTCTCGGCCATATTGCATCGACTTAACTCTCGTATCACACAATAATTAATACAATTTTTATTAATATGGTGTAACCTAACCTAAATTAATCTAACAAGGGGAATATACGGTCAACGGATTTTTGTAATTTCTTAATACTTATAGTACAGAAAGGTCTAGACCCAAATAACAAATACCCAAACCCCTAGGGCCAGATATCCAAAAGTTTTCGAAAAAATAAATTTTGAAAAATGTAGAAACATTACGTGCGAGGGATATACGCTAAAGTTAAGACAATCGACAACAAGTCTCGTGGCTCCCCGGATAGCGCACGAGTCTAGTATGCCGTAGATCGCTGGTTCGAGTCCTACTGAAGATTTTTTTTCTCCAACTCTTTTAACGCCTATACCCACATAACTTACATGAAAAATTCGTCAAATCTATATGCTAGTTAATAGATATTTCAAGTTTCTCACAATTAGAAACGCAGTTATATTATCCCTAGCTTACCTCTCCTTTCCCCTTCGTGCCGTTGAGTTTCTGTGGCTCGGGTCGGCCAACCATTTCCTAGAATCAAGTACCTACGCGACGCAGCTGCTATTCCACAAAAGATTTTTGTGAATCCTTCCCCCCTCTAGGCCAGAGGGGGAAGAGGACGTGTCGTGAAACGGATGGTTGTACAAACTAGCATTCGCTCTTGAGCTCTTCGATCAGTAAGACGTATTTATAAACATTAGTGTATGAAAAAGAATTTCAATGTCGAATATTGAATCGGTTGATGTGCCTGGCGCATCGACGGTACAAGAAGAAGAAGAAGACGTTGCAGAAGATAGTCTGTGTAGTGAATCTACAAAATTAAGCATGAAAGATGCCTATTACCAGCACCTCCTTGAGCGAAATAATTTCATGGCAGCACAATCTTCAGGGCAAATTAATGATGAAGCAATGCTACTGGCAGAAGACATTTATGAATTTATGATACAAACACAATATGAGAAGAAGTTTATAACGGACGATGAATTGATTATGTTTGATGAAATCGACGAGGAAAATGCTTATCAAGAAATTCCACGTGACGATACTTTTGACGACGAAGATTACAAACCGGAAGAGAAAAAAAACAAAAAGGTCGAATGAATATATTTCACTGGACTATAAAATAAAAGCTGTTAACATAGCCAAAGCTCACCCAGGCTTGAGCCTCAAAAGTCTGCAGAGCAAAGGGTGCCATCGCTTAAAACGTTAAGAGGATTTGGCAAAATGGGAACAGCACATCAAGAAGGGTGGGACACTGTTTGACAAATAAGCGGTCGTTGATTCTTGGACATACGATCGCTTCACAGAAGCTCGGGAAAACCACCAGCAAGTCACTACCCGCAAATTGCAGCAGTGGGCTTTAGCTGCTGCAAGTCAATTTAAATACTTCGACTTCAAAGCCTCCGAGCCGTGGGTTGCGAAATTCAAAAGGGCGCATAGAATACGCCAACGAAAAATTACCAAATTCGTAACAGAACGAGAAACCACAACGATAGAAGAAACGTTGGCTGCCGCCGAAGACTTCAGAATCCAAACTCATCACCTGATACCCAATTTCGACCGCGATTTCGTAATTAATACAGACTAAACAGGTATTTAAAAAAACCTCATGCTTTATGATCAATATATTTTATTGTTAAATATAACGTTTTGTGAAATTTATATCGTGTTTATGTTTTATGAATATTTTTCAAGCTGCCAATATCAGTCTTACCTTTGATAGAACTCTTGCGACCCAGGGATCAAAGGTAGTTCTTGTGAAGAGAAAGAATATGAATAAGGTGACGCATTGATATACGGCGCAATACGCAGTCACTTTATCTGGCAACTTATTGCCCCTTGTGTTCGTATGCCTACAAGAGACAACCGGTTCATTCGGACCCAGGGTACAAAAAACAGTAGATGAGTATCTTCAAAAATATAAAAACGTCGTCACCTCATCAAAGTCCGGAAGTTGACAACAAAGCTCTACACGGATTTTCTAGTAGGCGTATTAAAGCTGTACGTCAGAGAGGAAAAGTTTCTCTTACTTATTGATTCTTGGGGAGGACAGACACATACTGCGATGTACGATGAAATTTTTAAAGACGAAGCTCGTCTGCCGACGTGCACTGTAAAGATTATCCCTCTAAAGTGCACCCCGTTGGTCCAGCCGTGCGATGTATATTACTTTCGACAGGTGAACAATTTTATAAAGCGTTTGCAGAACTGCGCCTACTTACTGGAACGGGAACGCGAAATTAACTCTAGGGAGGATTGCTTGAAAATTCATTCCATCGTACATCACCAGCTGTCTTCCCCAATCTTTGGCAACATGATCCGATACGCATGGCATGCCAGTATAATCAATGACGATAAGGAAATTTTTATGAACGAGAACGAAGTTTGTTTTCCGATGGAGATTTTGAAAAATAAATGTAGTTGCAAAAATTCATCCTTTATACAGTGTGCGAGGTGCCGTAAAACGTTTTGCTTTCCTTGTTTTAACGACGAATATCATCCGGGCTACTGTGAAACTTTGGAGCAAGAGTAAAAGTTTACGTGATTGTAAGAAAAACTATAATGTAATAAAAAAGAATGAATACCATATATGTAACGATTATTTTTGTACTGTAAGTTAGTTAGAATTAAGGAAAAATATAAAATAAACAGATTTCTTACATTACATTTTTGTACAGAAATGTTCATTCATTATAAACATTCTCATGTAAGTGATGTGGGGATAGGCGTTAAAAGAGTTGGAGAAAAAAAAATCATCAGTAGGACTCAAACCAGCTATCTACGGGATACTAGACTCGTGCGCTATCCGGGGAGCCACGAGATTTGTTGTCGATTGTCTTAACTTTAGCATATATCCCTCGCTCGTAATGTTTCTACATTTTTCAAAATTTATTTTTTCGAAAACTTCTGGATATCTGGCCCTATGGGTTTGGGTATTTGTTATTTGGGTCTAGACTTTTCTGTACTAAAAGTATTAAAAATTACAAAAATCCGTTGACCGTTAGATCTCAAATGTGATTTGAGTTGTGGTTTTGTATATATTATATTTTATCCTTGTGGATCATTCCACCTCATTCGAACAAGGAAAAAACCATTTTTGGCACCCATGTTCTCAGATTTTGATTAAACTTGGTATGGCCTACTCAATCAAAATCTGAAACATGTGTGTGATGGTCTGGTTGAACTCGCGTGGAATGACTTGTGCATTATCAAATATTGAACTTTGTATTTGGTCTCCTAAATAATTATCAGCACTTTAGTTATATAAAAACACCTTAGGCCTAGATAGCAAGAATTTGGTGGTGGATAAAACTTGAGCTAATGTTGGCTATAGAAGATAAGAAATGCGCTATCCGGGGAGCCACGAGACTTGTTGTCGATTGTCTTAACTTTAGCGTATATCCCTCGCTCGTAATGTTTCTACATTTTTCCAAATTTATTTTTTCGAAAACTTTTGGATATCTGGCCCTATGGGTTTGGGTATTTGTTATTTGGGTCTAGACCTTTCTCTACTATAAGTATTAAAAATTACAAAAAATCCGTTGACCGTATATTCCCCTTGTAAGCTTACAGGTGTAGATGGATAGCCATTAATATCAAGTTGGAGTGGGTAATATTGTTAAAATAAATAAATGGTTAAAATATAATTTAATGAGAAATAATGTAGCTATAAGAATGTGTATTGAATAGGATGGCGTGTTCGTGAATACATTATTTTAGGAAAAACAATTTTGTTGCTGCACGGAAGGCTAAGGTTTGTAAGGTTTTGGTATCATGCTAATGACATTTATATCCATTTAAACATCTACGTTTTTCTGTTTTCTGTAATATAGGTAAATGTATGTTTAATTTTCTAACATCATAAAACCCAATGCAGCGTGTCAACTACCCATTAGCACGTACACTCAAAATACCCTATTTATAAGATTAACAGTAAAAATCCAAGAACTAAAAATGCAAATAACATGTGGAAGATATAAATTCACGATGAAATCGTGTTGCTGGAAACGGCCTAGTTACGGGAAACCTGCCCCAGTGGGCGTTTACGTTCCCGGGGGAAGTTCTTTACACACAGACATCTTGCTCGCTTGCAAGATTCAACTGTTATAACTGTCCACTCCCCAATGTCCTCTCCCCAATGTCCTCATCAGCGACCGATCTTCAAGCGCTAGTAGATGTTTGAATTTGTTTTGGAAGATGACCCACCCCCTCCCACACCCGTTTGTTTCCCCTCTCCTAGCACGTCAGTTCATTCGTATATAAAACCACCACTCTTCGCTTCATATTTTGCGGTTTGTAGAAGTTGGCGCGGTCCTTCTACGACAGACTTCCCGGTGCCACCAATCCTCTTATCCAGGGGGCTTGGGAATTACGTCATCGACCCTGGAGGGTGCCACTGACGTCCCAAAGCCCTGCTCGGATAAGCGAGAAGTGTCAAACAGTGGTTTGAAAGGCTCTTACCTAGCGCCCCCCCCCCCCCC
>CABEEJ010000144.1:239398-250971 GCA_901482245.1 Timema douglasi
CCCCCCCCGGTCCCCCCATAGAGTAATGTTACCACACGTAACTCTAAAAACCCTTATTTGGTTTCCCAATATACTTTCTTTCCCCCAACAATATTAATTATTTTTCTTTAGTTTTTTTCAGAAATTTCGCGAAATGCGATAATCCGTTTGTTTTAGGATCAGTAACCACACGGTGTGACCAATTGGTCGGTACGTGCTGGAAATTTACCCTTGCTCGCCTTTAGGGTGTATCCGAGATTGATAAAATGCGACTGCTCATATTTTGTATTCTATTCTAACGACTAATCGAAGGAGCATCAGTAAGGACTCGCAGTACTAGTAGACATACAAGTGGTGGTCACGATGTTAGACGTGTCGGTCTCGCCTCCTCGCTGCAGATAATGTAATATATAAGACTATTTGATTTAATATCCAGTATTTTAATTAGGGTCTTAGTAGACTGTATGCTATGTCCGAATGACATAGTTTTATATGTTAGGTTTAGTTAACCTGTTTTTCTATGTCCATAAAACTTAGAAAAATTCTTCATAAGACCTGATACTTAAGTCTAAGTTCATAATATATGGTATTAAAAATTTGGCCAATTACCCTATACTGTGTGGTCAAGTCCAATATGGTCTTACCGTTTAGATCGGGGAAAGGTGGAGATCAGGTAATCTAGTGCTTTTTTCCGTGACTTAGTTAGGTCTTTGACTGATTAAAGTCTCTAATATATCTATTGTTGTACCTTTGTACGGTACTCAACTCGTGGGTATGCTACTAGTCCAGAGTAGTGGCCCACGTGGTAGTTTATTTTGTCCGGCCCCCTTCAGGACCGCTTGTATTGTTTAATGTTTAACTGTTTGCAATTTTTATATTCTGTCTCCAGACTTATGTTGATATTTAAGTATACTATTGAATGACATGGCAGTACTAATAGGGAATAGACCGGCCACAGTATATTTTAAGCCTAGAAACTTGGTAGCTCGCCTTGAAATATTTGTAAGCCTATAGTTCCACTTCTAGGAACTAAACTTTTATATCGTGTAACTCATTATAGAGTTAACTCATGCAATACAGCTCGTTTAAATACCAATGCTGTAACTCCTTAAACTGGGATATTCTAAATTTAGCTTTTGTTTAACTATGGTTATTTTCCATGGTTATTAGCTTAATCTAGTAGTGGGTGTGGTGTTATGTATGATTGCATAACCTTAAATGTACACTTCCATCCAATTATTTAAATATCCGTGGTTTTCAGACAGACGCACCTTCGTTTTAGACTGTGTCATTGTTCTACTTTGACGAGTCGCACGCTTTTCTTATAAAGGTACAACCATACTTGTCTTGGTTGCGAGTCAAATTAAGGTGCTTTACTGCGCATACTAGAAACAATATTAAAATTGGGGACCTGGTGGTCTAGGGGTAAGGTGTCGAACTTCTGGTAAAGGGGTCCAGGGTTCAATCCTCGGTACCGGCACAGATTTATCTTATTTCCAAACCCTTCCTTCACCTCTGACAAGACGTGTATTAATCACAACTTGCAAATGTGGGGAATGTCAGGCCTCCACCGTGGTTCGGATTCCACGTTAAACTCTAGGTCCTTCATTTCATCTCACAATAACCCTACCATTAAACATTAGCGTAAGTTCGTATATACCGAACGGGTAGTAATATGCAGTGCATATAATAATAAGAAGAAGAATAATAATAATATAAAAATATAATAATAATTTTGCATTCACTGAATATAGGGGGTTTGAGTAAAAGCGTGATGGAACAGTTTTTCATAAAATAAGGGCTATCGGTGATTTTTTGTATCTTTACTCTTGGACTACAAGATTTTTTTATATTTAGTCAAGAACTTGATAGCTACATATCTTATTTATTTTTTAAACTTAGATTTCAGGATATTATAAACCTTAAAACCGTCCAAAAATCCCATCTAGATCAATGAGTGCTATTTTGTTTCTCCCCCGAGCCTCCCAATTAAATTAAGTATAGGAATTAAATTGAAAATAAGAAAAACATTAAAATATATATATATATATATATATATATTACATTCACTAAAACTTGCTCATATTGTGTATTAGGGGTTCGAAGATTATTTTGGAAAAAAAGGTGTTGGAGAAAGCTGCCCTAAGTTATGCTTGCCTCATAAAAACACACACCATCTTGTCACTCACAATAATCACCTTTTATATATAAATTTTAAATCAAATTGTTCAAATATATTTAACAAAATTCAAAATTTCAAAACTAAATTATTTTCAACTACCCTAAAATTATTTGCTATTTGTAAATATAAAAACTTATTATTTATCATGAAAAACTTTTCTCAAGAGTCCCATTTTGGATTCAATCTTAAAGATCAATTTCTAAAAAATTCAAATTTTCTATAATTTGCTCTAAGTAAACTACCCTTAAATTAATTTATTTTAGATAACTTAAAATACGTTAGTACTGATAGTAAAAATTAGTCCCCCGATACCAATTTTAAACCAAATCTTTAAAGCTATTTTCAAAAATATCAACGTTTATAAAAATCAGTCATTGTTAACATCTATTAAATTATTTGTTGTTGCTGAGAAAAACAAGTTCTTATAACTGTTTATAATGCATGCAAATTATAAGATATTCAACCTTCCTCATACTTTACCCATTAGCGTAATTAGTACATAGATTATTCCCCAAATGTATAATAGACTTAAGACGCGGTGTTAGATTTTTTTTGTTAACAAACTGGAATTCATACCAAAATTATGTAAGGTACCTGATCATTATTTTCCTGGAGAAGTATTGGGAAAAATAAAAAGAGAATAAGTGAAAACTAGCCCCATAACACGCTGTTGGGGATCTAAACCCCAACGTCTCGAGAAAACAGCTACTCTAACCGTGCAGCCAATTTCTCAAATTTAAAAAGGCTTTATTCATAAATTCTGGTGTGAGCATATTCAACATTGCGTAGGTTGTTTTAACGTCCACTTCAAGTCAGCTGTAAAAAAAATATGTTGGGTTTACTTTCATGTAATCATTCGCCCAGTGATGTGTTATACCACATTAAAAAAAATACACATACTTGTCAAAAGTGACAGCTGTGGAGTACGCCCCTTGGCGTATGGATGCTCCAAATATATCTGCTAGATAAAATATCATATACGTGTATATATCAAATATATGGCACGAGGAAAATCTATAGTCAGAATAGGTTATTTTAGCGTTGAAAGAGTGATAAAATCAGATACAGAAAAACGTATATTAAATTTTTTTATATATATTTATATATCAATGTGTCTTAACTTTTGGATTATACGTATGTGTACTTTTTACGCTAATGTGTTAGTGATAATGAAGTATGAATTTAGAGAAAGTGTACCTATATTTGAGTTTTGGAAGAGTGGAAACCGATTTAGGAAAAGCATCTTTAATATGCCCGAATGAGATTCAAAACCAGATATCCCCCCCTCATAGGCAGTTTAGTCTTTTGCGAGAGCCTTAAACCATTTGAACACCGACGTGTGTTTCTATATTGTTAATGATCGCCAACATTATAAATATCAGCTGTTAGTAATTGAAACGTGTTTAAAGTATGGAAATTAAATAGCTGGCACAATAAACATTACGCAAACTTGTTCATTTGGTTAAGTTATAAAGTAACCGGCTCCATAATGTAGAGGTCAGTGCAGCTGGATATGAGTCTAGGGGTCCCGGGTTTGATCCCTGGCCTGTACCTTGGGTATTTTTTATCGAATGTGGATTGACCCCAACATTCACCAGGGTTTGGTTAGTTAGGCTTAAGTTAGGTTGTGTTTCCACTCCATCATAATAACCATCACCATCACCATCACCATCACCATCCTCTCATCGCACCGCACGGGGCATTGACAGAGCCTCCATGGAAAGGATGTACAATTATTATTATTATTATTATTATTATTATTAGCACCGCGTCTTACTACCCGTTCGGGTTATACGCACTTACGCTAATGTGTAATGGTAGGGTGACTGTGAGATGAAATGGAGGAGCTACAGTTTAAAGTAGAATCCGAACCACGGTGGAGACCTGGCATTCCTCACATTCACAAGATGTCTTGTCAGGGGTGAAGGAAGGGTTTGGTAATCAGATAAATCTTTGCCGGGACCAAGGAGTGAACCCCGGCCGCCAGCACAGAAGTCTGACACCTTTCCCCTAGACCACCAGGTCTCCTGATGTACAATTAGTACAACTGAGCGTCCCCTGTGCAACAGTACATTAGTACTGGCTAATCTTTCCACAAACTGGTACACGAAAGATGTAACCTAGACGCACATTATTATTATTATTATTATTATTACCTTATATCATAAATATCAGGCTTTAACTATGAGAGTGAATAATGACAATATTATAAACTTGTCGCACACTAACAGTTGGCAGCATGGTCTAAGGCGCTGCTCTCGCAATAGACTGGCTGCCGATGACGGGCATAATGGAGATCGATCCCGGTTGAGTGCATCGAGGTGAGTTTTTACTAAATTGTTTTCAACTCTCTCTCTCCACGCAAATATCGGTACACTTCCTCTAAATTCAACCTTTCTTATCCCTAACACATTAGAGTAATTAATACATACGAGTATAATCTGAACGGGTAGTAAGACGCAGTACTAAATTATATATATATATATATATATTCTCACCAAATTGTTAAATTTTTATAGACAGTTGATCTTTGAATTATATCGAGGCTCAAGGCACTAATTAACAATGAGCGAGATTCAATTTACGAATGTTAAAGAGTATTTTACCCCTATTATTTATATTATAATATATTTTTTGTTTTATTTTATCAGAATAAAATGATTTATTTTGATAAAATGGAGCAGCTACTTTGAAACTGGAGCCACGAGGTTAGGCCCTATAATTTATATTTTTATATCTTTGTATTTTACGTCAGGTTTTGTTTTATTACTTTGTGTCTTTTTTCTCTCGTAACGTTTTGTTCGCTCTTCTCATATTTGTCTTTCACACGCTCTGGTTTTATACAGCTGTCAGTTCCGATCTGTGTATTCCCCTTACTCACTCGGTACACTCTAGTCCAAGAATGTATTCCCCTGAAAAAATTCTCGGTACACTGCCGTCCACAATGTTTTCCCCTTAATGTCTCGGTTCAATCACATGAAGATAGATATCATGATGGATTAAATAACAGATTATTTGTAAGCCTGTGCGAACCTTTGAAATTTCGAATCTAAATTCAAATCTTGCTAAGATTCGGATTCGATTTGAGCTTTTGATTCTAAATTCGAATCTTGCTAAGATCCGGATTCGATTCGAGCTTTTGATTCTAAATTCGAATCTTGCTAAGATTCGGATTCGATTCGAGTTTTCGATACTTATTATTAGAAAGATTCATGGGGGAATTAGAAATTTCGAATCTAAGTAAATTTCAAATTAGAATTCGATGGGTTTAGTTCGAAATTCGAATCTTTTCATACCTAAGAATAGTTTCAACTTTCTATCGTCTTGTACAGCAAACCATTATAAAAAAATAGTAATTTATTTCCTTTATAACTTTTCATTAGTTAGTCTTGAAGATTTGTTTACTTGTTTAACTTAAGATTAAAATTAAATTATTTTCAAAGACTCCTAAGGATATGTTATTTGATTTGGATTTGAAACATTTTCAAAATAAAATTATTCGATTCGAAATTTTATTTTTAGTATGATATTTGATTTGTATTCGATTCGAAATAATTCTCTGTATGATATTCAACTCGAAATGGAAACTAATTGATTTGCACAGGCTTAATTATCTGTTAATGTTATAGCCGAATTGAAATATTATATTCCTTAAATTTAAAAATGCTTGAATACCAAATCCTTCATTATATAGGTATTCGTACAGTTGTAATTATACTATAGGCAGCATAAATCCCTCTCGAATCGAAGGTTACTGAGTTATCTGATAGCTAATGATCTTAATTGAGTACACATATCAGTAACTGACGATCTCCACACGTCCATCACAGATACCCGTTTAAAGGTCTATTTTTTCAATTTAAAGAATACGATATTTAGATGCAGCTATAAACATAACTAACAATTGAAATAGGTTTGCTATTTAAATCACTTATTTTATAACTATTACTATTATTAGGTGTTCTGTCCTTCGATAAAATCCGTTGCCTTGTCCAATTTTAGTCCTCCATTATGTACATAATAATCTTCCCTTTTTAGAGCCTGATACTTTATATTATTTCATTGCTTAAGGTAGTCCATCAGTTGTATTTGTGATATCCCTAGTCACCTTTACCCTTCCATTTTTACGACATTATTCAAATAAGCCATTTATCAGCATAGCGTGACCCATACATTTGGCTTTTCTTTTTATATATTGGCTATGTTTTAATTTTAATTTAATAATAAAATATTTGAATAGATTGAAAAGTGACACCCGGACACGGGAATCGAACCCTAAAGACCTTTGGTGTAGTGCACTAATGTTTTAATTTACCACTGATTTATCCAGGGATCGTCCCATGTTCCGAGAATTGTGTGGCTTAACGCGAAATATGTGATGTACGTGTATATATCATCGGCTAAGTTATGATATTGATGTCACAGCCACTGGCGACTCGATTGTGGTTTCATTGCTGTCGGTAGTACAAATACATTGTACATTCCAAGGATATCGGGAAGGAAAAGCCAAATCAATCGGATACTGTAACTTTCCCTGATTATAAAAGCTTATCTCCCAAGCTTCGCCTTTCACATATAGGCCTACTTATTTCTATAGCACTGTTTTCTTCCATAATAATAAAATAGTAAATGTTTATCAATCTTAGGCGCAAAAAATATATATATATTTGTATTTTAAATAAGAATCTTACTGTGAGAATCGGATTGTAACACAACTGTTAATGGCAAGCGCATAGATTTTTTTTTTCTAATAGGGGTGTTGTAGTTCCACTAGAACCAAGTTAAACTTTTCATACTTATAAATTAACTCCCTTGGGGGAGGTAAATAAAACTCTAGGGGTTCCGAAACCCTGAACACTCCCTTTCTACGTCTTTAATTAGTGGCATTTATATGTGAGAATCAAAATAGCCAAAGCTATTATTTATACTTTTAGTGAAGACTTTACTCTATCTAGATATCATTTTCTGAAAAATGAAAAATGACACCTGGACGGGAAGGAGACGATTCTTGGATAGCTCAGTGGTAAGAACATTGGCGTACTATGTTAAAGGTCCCTGGTCCGATTCTCGTGTCCAGATGTCATTTCTTCAATTTTCAGAATTTATATGTGAGTTTTGTTGAGAGTTCCTAGCAACCCATATTATATTAAAAGAAAAGTCAGTGGCTACGAAATACGGATGATTGCTTTTCTTGCCATGTGGTAATCGATTTAATGTACAATAGTGGAAAAATCACCCACCCTCTCCTTTTTTAAATAGAAAATAATCTATACTAAACATATAATCAATTATTGTAAATAGCTGACTTCTACTCGTATATTCCGCGCACGACAGTGATAGAAGAACGACTCTGAAGCCTTGATAATACGCTGATAGAATTCGACAACGTTGTTAACCGTTTTTAAAACCGTGGTAATCGCAAATTAGATTTTAAGGTTTGAAATTAAAATATTGCAGCAATTAGATTTTTAACTTAAGTATGATAACAAAAGGCCCACCTCGGTGGCGTAACGCGCTAGTCGTGTTGAGCTTGACTGCTCAGGACGGGGAGATCGAGGTTTGAATCTCGGTCGGGTGAACGGGGGTGGTTATTCCTAAATTGTTTCCCACTCTCCCTCTACGCAAATGCGGTTCACTTCCTCTAAATTCAACCTTCTCAATTTCTAATCAATTAGCGTAATTAGTATTTAAGCGTATAGCCCGAACGGGTAGTAAGACGCGGTGCTAAATAAATAAATAAATAAATAAATAAAAATATAATAAAGTATTAAAAATTTAAATTACATAATTTTTCTATTGATACTACAATATTTTAAGACAATGTACTATTCGTTTAACCTTGGTGAGCTACTTCCAGACCATATCTTATAAGCCGCACCATAGTTTAATTCACCAAGGCAACTTTGCTACCTTTCAAGGTAAACGGTTTGTACATTTTTTGGATTGTGGCAGTGACTTTTTTTGCATTAACAAAATTGTTAGTCCAAATTATGATTTAATATGACAGATCTTCTTTTTATTGTTATAATTAGTTATAATAGTTATTTTTACTAAATAGCAATATAATATTAGTTGAGTTCAAATTAAAAGATTTTTACTTTAAAGATAATTATGAAAACTACTACTCCCTTGCAACACTTAATGTCAATTTTTTTTTAAAAACGCCTCATAACGAGTTTGGTTTACGGAAGTTAACACCTTAACCCCAAATTTGTTCAAAAATACACACAGAAGTATAACATTTTGTTGATAATTAATGTTAGCAAAGTATAGAATATCTTAAACCAACAACAACTTCAGCAACATGAATGAATAAAATAATTTTAAAACAAACCTCAAACTAACCAGAGTAAGGATATAGTGTAAAATGACGGGCTTAGTAAAATATGCAATTTCAAAGGGAAATGCATGCGTTTCCCTATTTTAGTTGCATCTCAAAATACAAGAATATTATATATACAAAAATTGCAAACCATAGATAAAATCAGAATAGTGAACTATGCAAATGGGCAAACTACAATGTAACCTTATCTCAAAACGCAAAGAGAAATATGACTCAATTTTTTAAAGGTGTGTCCAACTTGTCTGTTGTTCTATGTTTCACTGTTCACAAAGATCAAGGGAAATGCATATGTGCTTGTGTGTATATAAATATCAGAGGTGGCTCGTGTATAGGCACTACGGAACTGCAGCACCCCCTATTTCCACTTGATATCGATAACATTTAATACAATGAGTCCTTTTTTCTTTAATTCTTTATTTATTTTTGTAGTGCAATATATATTCCTTAAGTTTAATGTCAGTACTTCAGTAGCCATCCCCCAGTTTATGAAAAAGATACAAAAATCTTTGTATGGAACTGTGTGCTTCACAGTTCCAGAGACGTGGTGTTTGACTGCTGTGCGCATGCGCACATAGGACGGAGGTGGAGAGGAAGGTGGCACTGACAGGTATAGAGAGAACTGTTGCTCTCGCAGTGCCGGTGTAAGCGGAAAATATTAGTCCAAGATATTATTAGTCTGAATGCAAGAAGGACTCTAGTGCAGCATCGGCACGCACTCAAAAGAACGGCATCTTTTTGACACCCAACATCGGTGTAATAATCTCAATGTTGACCAGGAAATTCATGTTCAAGGATATTAGTGCTATACCCTGATTTTGATTGAAAAAACAGTAGATAAAACCAAAACATATTTCTTTGGATCCAACATTGATAATATTTTCTTACATTATTTAAGTTATTTGATAGGAATTGATAATATCTATCAAAAGTAACATCTGCAGATGACATGCCTTTTTGTATGAATATATTAACATTGTTTA
Source organism: Timema douglasi (assembly GCA_901482245.1). NCBI lineage: Eukaryota > Metazoa > Arthropoda > Insecta > Phasmatodea > Timematidae > Timema > Timema douglasi. The sequence goes on from CABEEJ010000144.1 coordinate 248,883, forward strand.
AGTAACTAACTTCTACTGTTCTTCCTACCAAAATCATACAAAACTTTATTCAACCTCTCACACGTTAGCTATTTACCAAATCCTTCACCACATCAACACCAGAATTTTTTAAATCCTATCTTAAAAAGAAAAATGAAAAACAATTAATTAGCATATTATCATGTCAAAAGCCTTTGAATATTTAGATGGGCTTATATTAAATACTGGTTTTAGCAGTGGCATACCTGCATATTTGATACCTAGCCTTACCTAACATTATTATTATTATTGTTTTCTTTATTTACATGGCGAAATTAAGGCATAAGCCTTCCCTCACATTTAACCATGTCTTAAGTTAACATTACACTGCATTAACAATATATATGCACTCAAATTAATAAAAGTCCAAAAGATAATCTAACAAATGAGTTCTGATTTGTTCTGAGGTCTGACTTTAGTCAACACACACACACACACACACACACAATTCCTAAGGGCGGCATTAACAAAGAACTACTACCTAAAAATTTCCTACTCTTAAGATTTCCTAAGAACTAAATAGCGGCGTTGACAAAGAGATTTAAAAAAAACCACAACCTAAAAATTTCCTAGTCTAAATATATCCTGCCACACCGGCTCTGGCGTGATGGTGGAAGGAAGTTTTTTTTACTCGGCGTGTGTTGTGTTTAAAAATCGTGTACCATATTCTTGAATGTGATAAAGTGTAGACTAGTGTAGAATTAGATTATTATTCTACTTCCAGCTATTCTATTTGATTCATTTATTTCAGTTCTTTTATTTAACAGAAAGACTAAATGCGCTGCAGTACTTTAGATGTAGAAAAATTTCCTCAAATGTCATCCAGAAATTAAAGAGAAAATTATTGAACTTTTTGCGCAAAATAAAACAAGAAGAATGGATTTCATTTTTAAATTAATAGATAAAGCTTGAACTGCGACCATTTAAGTTAAAGTAAGTAAAAAAGTTTTGCTTTGTTAAGATTTTATCATGTTCCTGAATACATTTTTTTTATACATGTTTTTTTTTTTCCTTTTACACAATTTTAAAACGAAGGCTAAACATTTTCTGGAGAGGCAGCCCACTAATTATACGAGCCGCCACTGATAAACATACATGTATAAAAATATGTAAAAAAAAGTTTAAATTCTCATACGACCTCTATCACTCTACAAGCACACATTCACACACACACACACACGTCATGTGCAATCCAGTAATAGTAGTTATTACTTAATTAATATTTACCTACCGAGCTTTCTAATGGAAAAACAAAGATTTGATGAAAAAACATTTCCTAGTCACAGTTTAATTCATCACATATATATATATTAATTAGTATGTTAGACAAAGGTTCATTTTTGTGCAACACGTCCTACTACCTTTCCGGGATTTCTGCATATTTACCCAAATTAAGTAAGAATGAATAAGTCAAAATGTTAAGGGATTGAACCTATTCCACCACATTACGTCATATCTCTTTCAGGCACATTTCAATGTTATCCTCCCATCTGCGTCTAGGTCTTCCCAATGGTCTCTTCTCATTGGGTTTGCCAGTCAATCCCCTGAACACAGTGGAAAACTACTTAATAATAAAATATGTTCATTTCATCCTGTCAGGATTCTAACCTGGACCTCATCACTGTATGACCAGACCAGATCAGACGACTTATTTCCACGTGCCACTAATGAGTGTATGAGTGTAAGTAAAACAGGAATGGAGACGGGTATTTGAAAAGAAAGGAACCCTTATCGACGCGGAAATAGAATGGGAAAACAAAAACAAATAAAATTCAAACGCTGCAAAACTCATTCCCAGTGCGCTCGTTGGAGATTCTAATTTCTAAGTGGTTTCTAGCGCTCTCTCCCTCTCCAAGTAAATGCTGGTATGTTTCCATTAAATTCTCTTGTAGCCGTTTCTATACCATTAGTGTAAATATGCTGGATTGCAAATTGTGATTTACAAAAAAATTAATCAGAAAACCACAAACACCATTCCTCCTCTGGCAATGTCACATCACTAGTTACTTTTAACTGTGGAAAATGTCACCTAGGCAATCGAATCAAAATAGTTTTTTTTTTGGGGGGGGGG